>VMDO01002235.1:0-44507 GCA_007922755.1 Pedetes capensis
ATTCCATTAACACAGGTAGAAAAGTCACCTAGGAATGTTGCTGAAAAATGCTTCCTATCATACTAACTTTTCTTTAAGATTAGTTACAATAAATTCAGCTACCAATCTAGCACATTGAAGAAAATCACCTAAACTAAAACTCTTCTACTCTGGCAACATTTTTTGCCACTTAATTTGGTGAAGTGTGTCTTTTTATATTTCCATGTGGGATACATACTTTAAAGGAATTAGAGAAACTAAAGATACTCTAAGCATTGTAAGCATTGTAATTTTTTTCTTTCTACTTTGTTTTCAGTAGCATCTATAATTCATATAAGGTTAATAAATCTCAAATTTTTGTCTCACAGGCAATGTACAGAAGGAACCAAATGAACACACCCCAAGGATCATTTAGTACCATCTCCCAAGCATTGTGCTCCCAGGGAATTACCACTGAGTATTTAACTGCCATGCTACCCTCTTCCCAGAAGCCTAAAGGCAACCACACCAAGGATTTTTTGACTTATAAATTAAGTAAAGAGCAAATTGCTGCAAAATATGGAATTCCCTTACAAGCCAGTGAGTATATTTCAAAATAAGAATGATAATTATTCTTAATGACAACTGAGAACACCATCTAATCTGTCATAGCTTTTCA
The DNA here is from genome assembly GCA_007922755.1 of Pedetes capensis. Classification (NCBI taxonomy): domain Eukaryota; kingdom Metazoa; phylum Chordata; class Mammalia; order Rodentia; family Pedetidae; genus Pedetes; species Pedetes capensis. The sequence continues at coordinate 638 of VMDO01002235.1, forward strand.
TGATAAATGAAGTATTCATTTTTCCCAAGAATAAAAATGGAAAACATTTATACAACACTTATATGTCAAGAATGTTCTGTATATTAACTCATGCACTCTTCACAGAAGCTCTATGGGATAAGCCTTACCATGTTCCATCACAGTAAAGGGAAAAAGAGACACAAAGAGCCTGAGTATCCTGGCTAAACTCATTCAACTTGGAAGTATCAGTGCTGTTATTTGAACCCAGGAACTTGTTTCAAAGCCTGTCCTCTAAAATAAAGTGTTAAGAATCACTTAATGGTAAGGATGCATTCTGAGAAATGTATCATTAGGTGATTTTGTCATTGTATGAACATCATAGGTATATCTACACAAACTAAAATGGCTGCTACTTCACCAGGAGATATAATCTTATAGGACCAGTATCATTAATGTGTGGATTACAATGAATTACAAATAACATTGTGAAAAATGGAGACAACAGAACCTTTAATTATACTGACAAGTAATCTGTACATGGATCAGGAAGCAGTTGTTCAAACAGAACAAGGAAACATTGCTTGGTATAAAACCAGCATAAGTGTGCTTCGGGGCTGTATGCTTTCACCATACCTCAATCTCTATGCTGTGCAAATAATCTGAGAAGTTGAACTCTATGAAGATGAACACAGCATCAAGATCGGAGGAAGACTCACTAACAGTGTACATTATGCAGATGACACAACTCTGCTTGCTGAAACTGAAGAGGATTTGAAACATTCCTGATGAGGACCAAAGAACACAGCCTTCAGTATGGACTGTACCTCAATATCAACAAAACAAAAATCCTTACAACTGGATCAGTAAGCAACTTCATGATAAATACAGAAAAGACTGAGATTTTCCAAGATTTTACCTCACTTGGTTCTACAATCAATATCCATGGAAGCAATAGTCAAGAAATCAGAAGATGCATTGCAATGGGAAAAACTGTTGTAAAAGACCTCTTTAAAGTGTTGAAAAGTAAAGATGTCACACTGAAGACAAAGATGAACCTGAATCATGCCATAGTATTTTCAGTCACATCATATAGTTGTGAAAGCTGGACATTGAATAGGGAGACAGGAGAAGAATTGATGCTTTTAAATTATGGTGCTGGAGATGGATATTGAATATACCACAGACTGCCAAAAGATCCAATAGATCCTTCCTAGAAAAATCCAACCAGAGTGCTCCTTGGCAGCAAGGATGGCTAGACTGTGTTTTACATATTTTGAACATGTTGGCAGGAGGGGCCAATCCCTGGGGAAGGACATCATATTTGGGAGAGTGGTGAGTCAACAGAAAAAAGAAAGACCCTCCAACTAGATGAATTGATACAATGACTGCAACAATGGATTAAACATAAAAAGGACCATTGCATGGAACAATCAGTGTCAGGGAGTATTTCATTATGTTGTACATGGGGTTGCTATGAGTCAGACCTGACTCCATAGTACCTATTAACAACAATATCATATATTCAGTCCACTCAAATGTCATTATTCAGTGCTTATCATAAGAATTTGTCAGTCATACCTTCCTTGCCAGTATATGAGACAAAAAGTTGCCTTAAATTTGTTTGGGTTGATAGTTTTTTCCTACCTTTCCAGCATTAGAAATTTATATCACATATAGTAGAGCTGCATGAATGCAGTAGACCTATAAACATTTAGTGGTATGTCAAAGCTGTTTACTTGATCTATAAACTGTGAGGTGTAAAATGTGATCAGTGGAGCTCTTATAAATAATCAATGGATGTTCAGTATAGCAATTAGATTTTTCATTTATTCATCTTTTTATATTCATTCAACAAACATTTATTGAAGAACCTGTATGTGTCTGGTACTATCCCAGTAGCAGATTTTTGTACATTTTAGGAAATTAAATGCTAGTGAAATAGATTTTAAGGAAGCACTCTTGAAACGTGGTTTTCAGTCTTTATATCTCCTCTTGGCAAAATGCCATCATTTATTCTGGGCTTGCTTATTGCATTAAGCTTTCTCACATAAAATGTTTTGTTACTATACTATCTTACTTTGATACTTCAGGCCTTGCAACTGTTAATAATATAGGAAGAACTAAGGCATGTACTTTGGAGTATAATAATAATCTATGTCAATTTATTGTTTTGTTTTGTTTTGTTTTTTTCCAAGGTACTGGGGGTTGAACCCAGGGCCTCGTGTTTGCATGCTCTGCAAGTGCTGGACCACTGAGCTTCACCCCAGCCCATTTTTTTTTACCTTTTGAGACAGGGTCTCCCTAAGTTATGCAGACTGCCTCTGATCTCGAACTTGCAATCCTTCTGCCTCTGCCTCCCTAGTCTCTGGGATGACAGGCGTGTGCCACCGCGCCCGGCTATGTCAATTTATTGTGAAGAAATAGACTTGAAATAAATCTATTAAATGATTTCTCTTTCGCTTTTTCCTTCCAGCACCATTTTGCTTCTCCCTTTATAAAGACATCATTAACATGCCTGCTGGACCTGTGATTTGGGCTTTTTTGAAACCAATGTTGTTGGGAAAGATTTTATATGCACCATATAACCCAGTTACAAAGGCCATAATGGAAAAGGTTTGACCATTATAACTCAATGTTTCTGTTTCAAGTGTTAAGATACTTTTTAAAAGTGGTCAGCCTCAAAATTTACTTTGAGTGACTCTGATTTCTTTATATTCTTCCTACTATTATTATTACCCTCCGCTTTCTAACATTCTTAATAATTCTCCACTTTGGCACTGGATATTTATAAGTAGTGTAGATTGAGTGGTAGCCCTTTGAAGAGATATAAACAACACTGAACCTTGAGAATGAGGGCAATTGAAGCAAGACTCAAACTTTGCAATTTATTTCAAAAAACAGAAAAAATTCCCACAGGTGTCTAGCTTTCAAAGTATGTAAAAATAATTATGCTAGAAAAAATATTCTTATATAACTAGTTTGAACAAAAGAAAACTCTAAAGAATAGATTCTTGGTTTCATATTTGCTTGTATAATTTAGCATTTCATATTTATATAGAAGATAGATATTGAGAAAGACATTAATAGTATCTATGCTTGTTTATTTCATTTAACCACAATATATCTATCTTGCTTTTAAAGTTGGCTTTAGTAATTTGAATTATAAACTTAATAGTTTTTAAATGATGGAGTGAAAGTTGAAAAAAATCTCTCCTTCACCATTACTAGATCATTAAACTATGGTTTTTGTGAATATAATACTATTCTTAGGTCTATGTAAAAATGAACGGGAGGTTAACTCTGAGTAATACATGATTTAATACCTTATTTGCTTCACTGACCATATGCTGTAATTTTGCACAAACTGTGTCATATCCATGCTTATTTTCTAAGTGTAGTTTTTCCCCCTTTAGTGCTTAGCTCTTCCCATTGTCTCCTCTCTTGATCTTACTTTTCTTTCATGTAAATTAGTATATATTTGCACTCAAATATGTGACTTTCTATAATTTATTCACATTTCTTTAATTCTTTATGGATCATTATGCTATGTAAACATTTGTATGCAGATGTTTTTGGTCATTTTTTGTATTATTAAAATGAAATTGTCTTACAGTATTTTTCTACATACTGCTTTTCTCACATAAGAATACATTGTAGAAATTCTCCCAACTTTTGTTTTTGTTTTTGTTTTGTTTTGTTTTTGGTACTGGGGATTGAACCCAGGGCCTGTGCTTGCATGCTTTGCAAATACTGTAGCACTGAGCTGCACCCCCACTTTTTTTTTTTTTTTTTTTTTTTTTTTTTTTTTTTTTGTTTTTCTTTTTTTTTTTTTTTTTTTTTTTTTTTGTTTTTACTTTTTGAGACAGGGTCTTGCTAAATTACACAGACTGCTTCTGGTCTCAAATTTGCAATCCTCCTTCCTCTGCCTCCTGAGTCCGTTGGATTAAAAGCATGCACCACAGCAACTGGCTTGAAATTCTCCCAACTTAATAGGGATAGTTTAACTCATTCTTTTTAAAGATAGCAAATTTTTTTGTAAAGTATAGTTTATTCATCCAATTCTAAATTGTTGAGCATTTGTTTCCACTGTTTGTTTTTAATGCTACTGTAAACAATATGGCCACCAATCCTCTTATGCATATGGTTTTACATAGTGGTATTTTTATTTCACTAGATGAATGTTCAGAACTGAAGGATTAAAGGATTTATATTTTATTTTAATAGCTGTTGTCAGATTACTTTCCAAAAATGGCTGTAACATGTCTGTTCTCAGAAGCAACATGTAAGAATATCCTTCTTATATCCTTGAACTTGGATGTTTTTTAGTAGTAAAGTTAAACATGTCATTGATAGAAATGAAAAACTTGTGAGAAATCCTGAAGACATGCTTTTGTTGGGCTGTACATTCACTGTGGACTTAAAGCAAATCCTAAATTTTCCAGAATTATTATAAATGGTTTTGACCCTCATAAAATCATTTATGTAAAACTTTTGACCATGCAGGAAATCTCTGACAATGTGTTTTTTTTTTTCTAACTCTACCTTTTAGAACTGTTTTTAAAAGTTATATAACAAAATAATCTTAATACATCATTTTGAAATATAGGAAAAAATGCTAATGGACCAGATCTTTTTGTTTCTTTATCATTAAGTCCAATGTAACTCTGAGGCAGCTGGCAGAATTAAGAGAAAAATCTCAAGAGTGGATGGATAAGTCACCAATTTTCATGAATTCTTTCCACCTGTTAAACGAGGCAATTCCAATGCTCCAGGTATGAGATAGTTCTGTCATTCACCTTAGTAGGAATTATAAGTCTTTGAGATTTAAATCACCTTTATTATGTGAAGGTAGTAACTTAGCATCCATATTCAACAGATTATAATTACCTCTCCTCCAGAGAGAGGCGTCTGAGATGGGATAACAGATCTGTCACTCATGTTCATAATCACCCCTCTCTCCTATGCTGCACCTCCTCTGTCTATAATTCAGAGATAAGACATCTTACAAATTGGCCTGCAACTAGCAATGTAAATCAGTTTTTCAAAAATAAAAGTCTCTAAAAATATGCTTAAGTTGTTTATTTTTTTCTTTTAAATTATGTTTTGCTATCTTTAACTAAACTAGAATTCCTAAAGTACTAATATTCTGGAGAGCATTAAATTTGAGGAGTTCCTTAGTTAAAACATATGAGATATGTATTACCAAATTCCAAATTCATTTCAATGTATTGTACACAAGGTATTCTCATGACTTATGTGAGCATCTTAAGTTCAAGTCATATAAGGAAGCAAAAAGTTAGTATACCTGGAAAAAAAAAAAGTAACAAATTGACCTTTCAAAATTTAGTCCCCTCTGAGACAATCTTCACGGCTACTCTAGCATAGATTAAAAATTTGACATTGCAACTCAAATATAATGCACACTGGTGCAAAAGTATAATTTGCAATTCTTGTAAAAGATGCAGACTTTTCTAAAGAAGCTTCAAATATAGAAATGTTCCAGTCACAAACAGAGCTATTGACAAGTAAAGATAGAACTGCAAAGCTAGCCCAGTTATCAAATGGAGAAAAGAAAACTGGCAGGAATGATGGCAATATGGGAGATTCAAGAGAGAGTGGCTTGCATGGCAAGGAGAAACCTTTGTAATTGATGAAACCCTAGAATTTTTTTTTTTTTTCAGTACTCAAGGTTGAACTCAGGGTCAGGCACATGCTAGATATACTCCACCACTAAGCCACACTCACAGACCCTTTTTTATTTATTTTGAGACAAGGTCTTGCTCCGGCTGACCTCTGTCCTCAAACCTGCAATTCTCCTGCCTCAGCCTAGCTGTTGCAGGTTGGGCCATGATACCTGGCCACTACAATATTTTTGAAGGAAAAAAATCTCTTTTTACAATCATGATCAGGAAGTTAAACATGAAATGAATGATTTGTATCATGCAAGTTTGGCAGGAAAATTATACCCAAGAGCTGCTTCCTCTGTCTTTGTTAACAATTAGTTAATTGTTAATTAACTTAATTAATTTATTTATTTATTAACAATTAGTGCACAATTATAATCACAACTTGAATTTTAAAATGAATGATAAGATAAATATAAAAATACATATTTAGTATATTTAATAAACATAAAATAAAGTAAACTTAAAAAAAATCTTTCCCAGAATTCACTGTTCAATTTTGGTTCCATTATTAAGCATGCTCATTTTAGATGGTCTTTCCTAGTGAGTCTTAGATAATGAAAGCTTCTTGAATAGAATTTATTGACACATGTATTGCCCTAAGTGGAAAATTATTCTCTTTTCCTAAAATCTTTTTTTTGTCTTTGAAGAAAGACAAAAAAGACCCCCCACATATTTTATTACAGAAATTTTTGTTAGCTAAAATGGTGAGTTAACAAAGGACATGTTCCACACATAGTATTTCCAAATTACAGTAATTTATTAGAATCTTTGTGACGTTCACAGAAGGATCATCATCTAATGGGAGCGTTTATTCTGTGGCAGAACGAAATAAATCGCTATTCTCAATTATTGAGGGAAAACTTATTTCTGTAAACATACACAGAGTTTGCCATTTTGAGCACTTAGTACAAGATGTGGCTCAGTCATACAGGACATGCTTAGCACACATGAGGCCCTGAGTTCAAAACCTCTGGGAATAAAACTAATAATAGTACTTGTTTCAAGATGTGATTGAAAAATAAATGAGAAAGTCAAGTTAAACTTTGTACAGCAGTGCCTAACATGTAGTAAGAAGAGCTAGTAGTACTACTGCAGTGATCCAAGTTATGCCTCCTAGCTTGACAAATAGTAATAAAAGTCTATAAAGACCTTAGTTTATGGTTTAAAGCAACTGTTATTTTTAAAATTCAGTGTTTCCATGAACATAGAAATGAACTTAAAGTCATATCAATTTATTTTCCCATATTCACATGGTTTTGCTTTTGGTAGTAAAAAACGATATTGTAATAAGGTATACTGACTTTTCTGCATATATCATTCTATCCTTACTTTACAGAAAGGTAACCTGGAAGGGCTGGATGCTTGCTAAAAGCCTCACAGCTAGAATATAGTAACTAGAATACAAATCAATTATGATGTCAAATTCTATGTGGACATTCTTCTTAAAAGTTATTTTTATTTGTTTCAAGAAAGCAAAATTCAACCAGGAACCACATAATTTATAGCACATGTTAAAAGTGAAATAATATTATAACAATGAGGGGAAAGACTATTAAATTGAATATAATTTCCTAATGTTAATAATAATGGCCATATCTGGCTGCTTTTAATAATCTGAATAATTTGTGTTTATAGATAAACAAAAGCCCAGCCTTTCAAATCATTATCTACAATTCACCTACCCTTTCTTTCTCAGGGATTTGTATGCAAGCCTTGGCAAGATGGTGCATTGATAATGCCCAGTGATGATTACTTCATTTTACTGTGATTGTTTTTTTAGAGAGACAAAAATTAAACATGTTTTTTATTACATTGAAACTAATTTTATCGTTATTTTTTTAGAATACACTAAGGAACCCTTTTGTCCAAGTTTTTGTGAAGTTCTCTGTGGGACTTGATGCTGTTGAATTACTGAAACAGATAGATGATCTTGGTGAGTCCAGCTGCACAATACTTTTATTCACTAGCCATGTCAGAAATGTAGATAACATTGTCCCATAGGATGACTTCTTTTCCTTTTCTTCTGTATTTAGTTTCTAGCTGGTTGACACCCTGGATCCATCCATCCACTTGTCTCCCAGTTACTTCCAAGTACTAACCCACAGTTAGTTTCAATAGTTACACTACAATATGCTCCATGTAAATGCAGGTTTTACTTCAATCTTAGGTCTGATTACAAAGGGGATGGTTGTTGTTGTTAGGTGCTGTGGAGTCAGTATCCCACCCATAGTAACCCCATGTACAACAGGTGCAACACCATTGTCAATGCTTCTCTGCTATTCATAGGTTTTCAATGGCTGATTGTTTTTTGGGAGTGGGTTGTCAGGTCCTTCTCCCAAAAAAGGGGAATTCCCTTTTAAAAAATATTTTCTTTTGAGTAACTTGATGAAAACCAAGTCCTTAAGAACAAGGAAAGATGAAATGACTTATTTCTGGCTACACTTAACACTTTATCTCCATTAGCCTTGGTATGCCTGCAGCGGTAGCCCTGTGGCATACGATCCCGTCAGATCTCGGAAGCTAAGCAGGGTCGGGCCTGGTTAGTAACTGGATGGGAGACCGCGTGGGAACACCAGAAGCTGTAGGCTGGGAGAAGGACCTGGCAACCCCCTCCCAAAAATCAATCTGCCATTGAAAACCCTATGAACAGCAGAGAAGCATTGACAATAGTGTTTCCCCTGTTGTACAGAGGGTCGCTATGAGTTGGATACCGACTCGACGGCACCTAACAACAACAGCCTTGGTATCAGTTGACTAGCCCACAATGTAATTGGAAGAGGTTAGCAAAAGCAAAACAAAGGCAATATGGAGATGCAAAAGAAATACATAGATCAGTATGTGAGGTTAAGTCTTCTTCTCAGGGTCATTTAAAAGGAACAGGCTGAATAGGATCAAAGGAAGCTGTCTGAAGTTATGCACTCCCTCTGCCTCATCCCCACCTTCAACCTAAAGGATACAAGACATCTAATTCAGGCTGCGTCTGATTCTCTGTTGCTATGCAACCAGGGGTATGAAGAAGGGATTGAGAGCATCGGAATTTGGCAGTAGCAGAGCAAATGCCTCTCTTTTTCCTTAGCACTTCTGGGACATAAATGACTTAGGTCCTAAACCAGTAGGGAGGAATTATATCTATATTTGTATGGAATATAATCGCACACATTTTATGATAGTCAACTCAGCTTGGTTAAAGAAAGGTATTAGGGGATTTATTTTCTAAAAGTATCATTTGGGTAAGGCATTATTTGATAAAAATATCAGAGATAAGCCAAGAAGTTCCTACATAAATTTTATCATTCCTAACTTTTAAAATAGGAGATGAGGTTTATAATTTAAAATAAGATTTGTATAAATATAGTGGTTAGCCCAGCATGCTTGAGGCCCTGGGGTCTATCCCCAAAACAGAGAGGAAAAAAAGTATATATGTATATATGGTAGTGAGATTTGTACTATAATTACATATGTAACTTAGTATCTAAGAGTTTGTATTGTTTGAATTTAGAGGATACTAATCCCCACTGGAAGCATTTCTTTGATTTTGTATGTCAGCATTTCTAAGGAATCTTTGATGTTGTGTTGATTTCCAATGGCCACTGGAGGCCACTGTTCAACCACAATTTACCCCTCCCCCACTAGCCTGTACCTCAAGTTAAACATTGCACTTTAAATTGTAAGGAGAAATGCATTAACAAAGTTGCCCTCTGTGAGAAATTTAGTTTTATTTTGGATGATGTAAGTGTAGTGTTTGGTTCTCAGAGCAGGGTTTATGCTATTTTCAGCTTTCTCAATATTCACAATGATCACATTAGCAAAAATGTAATTGGTCAAATGATTTGTTAACTTCAAAATTTCCCTGTGCCTCTGTTGATTTCCTCACATGGAATCATGAAATTTAAGAGCAATTAAATCCTCTTTTTTTCCAGAGAAATTGGCCAAAATTAAATCTTGATCATTTTGACTAGATTAATACAGATATCAATAGAGGTAACCCACATAAGTTAGATTTATTTATTTATTTATTTATTTATTTATTTATTTGGTGTTGGGGATCAAATCCAGGATCTTGCAATGCTAAACAAGTACTCTACCACTCAGCTATACCCGTTACCCACCTAAGATTCTAATCACCAATATTAGATAGATATGATACTGTGTAGCATAGATCCTCAAGTATCTTAAATGTTTTTATAGCACAGCTTAGTGTGTGTATTGAGGTGGGGGTGACATATTTATTTCTTCCATAGACTGTAGGCTTTTCTTTGTTTCAATTCCTATATAACATTCCCTGTATGAGCACAGTATTTCTGTTTAGTTTGTTTTAAACTATCGTCTCTAGCTCATAGTTTCTTTCCTGACTGTATGTATTTATTTTTAAAATATATTTATACTTTGTCCTTTTTTATTTAAATTACAGTGAGTATACTTTTAAATTATCTTGTACTTAGAGCAGGATTTACTGTGTTTATAACTAGCTCAGCATTCTCTTCAATGAGTATTTGTAGAACTGGACACATTTTCATAGTATAGAATACTAGATATTTTACAGTAAATTCTATAGCACCTTATTATTTATAACCTAGCTTAAATGTTTAGCATTTGCCCCCCAAAATCAGTATTTTGTCTCACCAGTACTAGAATAAAGATTACATTATTTTTTTAATCTCTTCTGCCTTATTTCTTTAGATATTCTCAGGTTGAAATTAAAGAACAACATTGACATCATTGATCAGCTTAACACACTGTCTTCCCTGACAGTAAATATTTCCTCTTGTGTATTATATGACCGTATTAAGGCAGCAAAAACCACAGATGAAATGGAGAGAGAAGCTAAAAAGCTCTACAAAAGCAATGAACTCTTTGGAAGTAAGTACTATTCTATCAGGGTTTGAACTTCTCTTTGTACTGAAATTGGCCAAATTTTTTCCTTACCTCTTTCATCAAGAACTCAAAAAAAAAGAAGTCTGGAGATCATTCCTCTCTTTGATGTCCTTACAAATGAGAACCTTTCATGTGGTCAATGAGGCATATTATCTGAGGATGAGGAGCCTTCAACAACTGTCATTTCACTGGTGTAGTTAAAATTAAGACTGAAAAGGATTATGTAGTTAAGGAGTGATGTTGAGCCCATCCTCATAGTCGGTCAAGATTATTTACTTAAAAGTAGGGTGGTGCTGGGTGTGATGGCACACACCTGTAATCCCAGAACTTGGGAGGCAGAGGCAGGAGAATTGCCACAAGTTCGAAACCAGCCTGGGCTACACAGTGAGTTACAGGCCAGCCAGCTTTTTGGAACTCTGCCTCAAAAAACAAAACATCAACACAAAACAACAATAAAAGTAGGGTGGTAACTTTATTTTCTGGTAATTTTAATAAGTGTCTTCATGTGACATATTTAATCTAGCCACTTAGTTTGTGATTATATTCTTAAACTCCAGCTTTAAACCTCTGAGGTTGACACCTCTATTAACCATCATTTCTGTAAATCAGTAACCTGAACCTACTGTTCTGTCACTAACTCGATTGACCGTTTGGCTGCCCCCTATGTGTACCCTTTTAGTAATGAATAATGTCACCCATAAAATAACCTTTCTGCTGTTGCTGCTGTTTTATTTTTAGGTGTTATTTTTAAGCTTCCTTCTAACAGAAGCTATGACTCTGAAAATGTCTTTCTCCCTCCTGTCATAAAATACACCATCCGCATGAGTCTGAAGACTGCCCAGACCACAAGAAGCCTAAGAACCAAGATTTGGGCCCCAGGACCACACAATTCTCCATCACACAATCAGATCTATGGTAGAGCTTTCATTTATTTACAGGATAGTATTGAAAGAGCAATCATTGAATTACAAACAGGAAGAAACTCACAGGAAATAGCTGTCCAAGTTCAAGCAATTCCTTACCCCTGCTTCATGAAAGACAAGTAAGTCCACACACGTGCAGCTCTTTTTAATGATCAGTAGCATTTGTGAGAACTCACTTCTGTTCATTCCTTCAAACATATCAAATGAAAGGGAGAATATTCACCAAGTCTTCATTACATGCTTAGAAATGAAAATGGTGTGTGCCTTGATGTTTCTCTAAAGAATAAAGTAACAATACTCTGTATTCTTTAGGGGAGCATGATCATAAGGCCTTAGGTATACCTATAAACCCTTAATCACATACAAAATGCTTTCACATATATTATTTCATTTGTTCTGCCTAATAAACCTCACATGTTAAGTGGGAGCAAGTATTGTCCATACTTTTCATATGAAACTGAAATCCAGTAAGGTTAAGTAACATGACTAAAATGTATAACTGATAATACCCTGGTTCTTCTGTTTATAAGATCAGCATTTTTCTCCTTAATACTAGACCTAAAATCCACAATCAGTTGGAAGAAACATTACAGGAGAGGTGTTATTAATGAATGAGAGCATTTGCCTAATTCTACAGCCAGAAATTGCATCAAGGCTGGACCTGATCCAAGGCAATATTCATTCAACAAATGAATCCCCAACCCCATGCTAGTTTTCCAGGAAACAAAACAAAACAGAACAGAACAAAATGGATATGGCCCCAGCTTCCACTTTTCCCCCACTGAAAAACACTTCCTATCTCTGAAAGTGATATATTTCTGCTTGCAAAATTGATAATGCATGGTAGTGATGTCATATTCAATTAATGTTTGCATTTTTTTGTGGGGAACTTGGAGGTAATTCTTTAGCCTTATGGATTAAAAAAAGAGATGAACTTGAGACCTTTCTCCAAATGGAAGTTTCTCTGGAGCCCAAGATGCAAAACAGATCAATGTAGAGTTTCATTGAAAACTACTGCCTTTGCCTCAGCCTGTAGAAGGGCTATGATTATTAGAAGCAAAACTCACTGGACCTGCCACAGCAGCATCACCTGGAAAGTTGTTTAAAAAGCAAATTCATGATTCTGTCCCATATATAATAAATCAGAAGCTTGTGGATAGGACCCAGAGATATGTTTTAATAAGCTTTTCAGGTGCTTCTGATGCAGTCAACGTCGAGAACCACTGAGTTTAAACTTGCAAGCATCCTGGGCTCCCCACTCAGAAATATATTTGGAGCCTAAAGAGGTCTTCCAGTGACCCTCTAGTTCAGCATTTTACCAAAAAAGATATTTCTACACTATTTATGAAACATCTCCTTGGATTCCTTGCAGGAATCGAAGTTGTTTGTCTGCATTTTAAATCAGATGCTTTGAATTTCACTTTGGGAAATTTAGCTTAATAATAACTATGGGCTTCCTAAGATTAGACAAAGACAGTAATTTTGGGAGCTGTAGCTTTTGGTTAGATAAACCAATCATCATCCATTTTTAAATTTGCCTTAAATCTGCCTTTTAGATAAGAATTTAGGCAGAAGAGTTTTAAGCTTTGTGATTATATCTATATAAAAATTATTTTCCTGGATAGGACATGCTAACACAGCTGAAACAACAGGACAATTTTATCTCAACATGGAGAGCTGTATTTTCACTCCTGAGCATTACAGGAAGAAAGTCATGGGCCTACTATTAAGTCGGCTCCCCACTTCATAAATAATGGGGTAATCTTAACTAGTGTAATTTTAATATAAGAAGGAATGTGTTCTTTACATATTACAGCCTGTAAGAATGGCATTGATTTTGGTCACTGGATTCTTTCATTTTTGTTTTTGTTTTACAGCTTCCTAACCAGTGTCTCTTATTCTCTTCCAATTGTGCTCATGGTTGCCTGGGTTGTATTTATAGCTGTTTTTGTAAAGAAGCTTGTTTATGAGAAAGACCTCCGGCTTCATGAGGTATGTTGAGAATCTTTTCTTATTATGAATAAGTCCTATTCAAGGAGCAGTTAATTACTATGACTTTCATCATGCTCATCTAAGCTCAAAAAGCCTAGCACATACCTTGTGAATTAGATAGAAATACATTTTATAAATCACAAAAGCAGCTCTATTTCATTTTCTCAAAAAGTAACATAAAACTCATTTAATAAGCACTTCTGAAAAACAAAATCCAAATAATTTTAAATAAAATTTGAGTATAATTATGATCTTAAAAGTAATTTTTCCCAAGTAATTACTCATAGAATATAGGATCTAACAAAGACAGTTTAAATAATGACAATAATAAATATTAAGGCATAAAGATTATTGGTATAACTAAGCGAGTACAAATGTAGATATAGATGTAGACATAGATACAGACATGTGGCTTATTTCAGCGCTCAAGAAAAAAATTCTCTTTCTAGTATACCTTGTCTCCTCTAATTACCTTTTCCATTTCCCAATGATTCCAATTTATGGAAATGAAAATTTTCATGTCATGCTACTGATTGGGTTAATAGTACTATAACGATGGAAGACAGTATCTGTAGTATAAAATATCATCACTTCTTAGGCATGTTCCTTATCATCAACCTCAAATCCAAAATATCTTCCTTCTTTCTCAAATTTATGGTAAAGTATTGTATAAGTTGTTAGATTATATTTGAATAGAAATTATTTTAGCTCCCCATTGAGTAATGAACCATTCTTATACTCATTCATGAAGTGGGAAGAAAGCTGAAACATTTTAAAACTGGGACACAATAATTATTGCAAGACCTGGCTGAAAATCTGAAATAATGAGGTTAGAGCAACCTGTTAGTCCACTTGTACTTTTGGGACATACTTTACCAATGCTTCTAGGCAATTGATTATTTCTCCTTACAAGACACATGTCACTGCTTTGTATTTCTGTTAGTTTAGCCTCAGGTCCCAGTATTTGGGCTTGCATTTCTCCTTAGAATTAGAGATTGTATTTAGCTGTATTTTTTTATATTTCAGTTACAATTTTGTAAACATTTCATCTACTGGTTTGAACCTTGCCACATTCAAGACTGCATGCACTGGCTTCCTAATTGCAAAATTTGGAAATTAGAGTCCATTATCTAGACCATAATTTTGGTTCCAAACTTCTACCTTATATATCTCTTTTGAGTTCATGATACTCGGAAGTGAATCTTCAGAAAATAAAGGAAAACTTTGAAGTAGAAAACTGTGATAGGAGCTGAGTTCTTTTCTACTTCAAAATAAATACCTATCTTAAAAATTATTACTTATGATAAAAACAGGATGAATATGCTTATGTGCATCTACATATGCATATAGTTGAGTATAGTATATATGTGTATACATATTTTACACACACTGGATTATTTCATGTCAGAACATCGTGTTCTTTGAATGCATGTATGTATGCCACCAAGAATAAATCAAAACACAGTAGAGTCCTTTCTCAATTCACAGTATGAAAGACATATTTTTAACAGTGAACTAGTTTCTGTTTAGTAGCTCTGAACCTTCATTTGGTAGACATCCACTTTCAAATTTTAACCACATGGACTTGGGGTCAAAGTTACTTTATGGAAAGAAAATCACTGACTTGGAATCAGAATATCAGGCTTCATGTCTTCTAGTTCTACCAGCCATGGTAGATTTAGTCTCTTAAGTCTTTGAGTCTTTTTTTTTAATCTCTACTTCATTCATCACCACATTTCCAGAATGCAGCTGTTTTAATAAACAGGAAGTACTCAATTACCCATATTACCTATATTTTATTAATTCTAAGGTATTGATTTTTTTTTTTTTTTACTTATTAAAGCCTCTGAAATTAGAATGCATTTGATAGGCTATAATTATTCATTTGGCAGTGTTTTTTCTTTCTCCCTGGAATATAAAATAAGGGTACATCTTAAAATCAATAGTGTCCTAAACTTAAAGGAATATAGCATAGTTGTGAAATGATTGGTGGAAGTAGTAGGTGTGGCACGAATGGTATGTCCCCAATGTTTCCTGCTCAGGACCTTATCCACTGTCCACAATTCACATCTAACCTCTTTCTTTTCAAAAATGAAAAGGTTGAGCACAGAAAGTGAGAATTGATCTGCTAAAGACTATGGAATTAGTTAATGGTAGATCTAGAACTTGAACTTAAGTATCTTGACTTATGTTGTTGTTGTTGTTAGGTGCCATTGAGTCGTTGTCCAACTCACAGTGACCCTACGTGCAACAGGCAAAACACTATTGTCAGTGCTTCTCTGCTGTTCATAGGGTTCAATGGAAGATTGATTGTGGGGAGTGGATTGCCGGGTCTGTCTCCCAAGCCTACAGCATCTGGTGTTCCCAGGCGGTCTCCTGTCCAAGTACTAACCAGGCTGACCCTGCTTAGCTTCCGAGATCTAACGGGATCGGATGCCACAGGGCTATGGCTGCAGGCATCTTGACTTATAACTGATCCTTTTTCATATCATAGCTACCTTCTTTGAATAGCATAGACTTTTAGGGACTTTGGAGGATGATAATGGATAATCTCTTAGGTTACCAGAGACTTGAAATCACTTTTAAATACCATCATATAATATTCAGTTAAGGTATAAAACAACACATTTCCTATCCTTCTTATTCAAATGAAACCAAAAAGGTAAAGAAAATCAATATTCCATTTCTTTCTTTCTGTAATTATTCTGAAAGCTGGACAAGAAAATCAAGTTAGTTACTATCTCAATGAGGCCATTAATCTTTGACCTTGTTATGGTATGTCTCTAGTGAATAATTTTACCTTTGAAATTACCATAAATATTAATAACTTATAAGTTAATTTTTGAAATTAAGCCTGTAGTTAAAAAAACTATTGTAAAAGTGACTTTTAATTAAATTTTATTTTGTTTCACCTTTCTTGCTTTTAATGATTAAAATCTTAAAGCTATAAAATGCTGATTTTATAACATAGAGAGAAGAGTATTTTTATAAATAATTTTCATGTTTTGTTAGTTAGCTTCATCTATTTGATCTAATAGCCCATTTTTGGGACTTTCCATGCTTATGTTTTGATTGTAGTCAGAATTTTGGAGTTATTCTCTTTGTTCTAACAGGTAAACTGAGACATCTGTAGGTTATGACCAAGAATGATACTAGGAGTTTTAGTCCTCTCAAGCTTCACATTAAATAATTTTTTATGTTTTTGTGACATACACTATTTACTCCATTATTAGGAATTTGGAACATTCCAAATAATGATCACAGCATCCTTTATATCTTAAAAAAAAACAATATAAATATATATTAAGAGAATCTTAAAAATTGAAGCAGAGACTGTCATTATTCCTAATGAATTAGTACTTGTTGAATGGAATGACATTGCTGTCAAGCAAATATGTGAATGTTTATGACTTCTTTTCCTGTATTAATGCTCACCTCTGTGCATAAACATCTTATTAATGTGGCAATGTATTCATCGAAAATTTTGTAGAATCTCTTTCTCTTTACTTTCTTCCATACACTGGGGCTGACTTTGACTGCTGTGTAGAGAGGTTTTCCTCAAGCCACTGGATATCAGATATTGATGAATTGGTTTGGCCGGTTTGGGAGACTTGGGACAAGTGACACTTTGATTGTAAAGCTGGCACCTGATATCTGTCACTTTGAGGAAGAACTAATGGCATCCAAGAAAACACAGTCATCTGTACTCTGTGGGCCCTCTTCCATCAGCAAGTTTGGTCTTGTTTGTTCCCACAAAGTTGGCAGCGAATCTGGATACTTTATGAATGACTTATGTGCTCTCATTGCTCTTTCTCTTTATGAATAGGAGCTGTTCTCAAGGGATAAAATCCTAAAGTTGTACATTGAAGTTTCATGCTAGAGTGTTCAGTAGTGAATACTTTTGGTAGCATATAACTCAGCTTGTTTTAAAAAATGATCAGTCTCCAACTTTTATCAGTTCTTGAGAACAGAAATGTTGTCCTGGGTCTCAAACATTTCAAAATTACAGTGATAATCACTTATAGTCTTGGTCTTCCAGCTTGCAAAATTACCTTCTAAGAAGTCTATGAATGGAGACTATTCTAGATAAATAATTGTTTATACTGTAGCTATCAGTCATCAAGGAAGAAAAACATGTTTGTACACCTGACACCAGCTTTATTTCATGGCCATGATAAGTTCTAGATATTTGCTATTCACCTTGTGAAATATACTGACATTGTTCTGTACTAAAATACATTGTAGATGATAGGGAGGATATTTTTTGTATGTTGTTGTTGTGGTTAGGTACCATCGAGTTGGGTCTGACTCATAGTGACCCTATGTACAACAAAACAAAACACTATGCCATGCCCAGCACTATTGTCAGTGCTTCTCTGCTATTCATACGGTTATTTTTGGATAGGCCATATAAAATTGAGTGGTGTAGTTATATGGGTTTTTTTTATATCCCCCATTTAATTATTCAAGCAGCCATAAACTCAGTAAAACCCTCCAACTATAAATAGCAAGAAGGGCAAATAAGAACTAATGTATCTTAATCATATTGGAATTGATGAATATCTCTGAAATGCAGTTGTCAAACATAACACAATGGTTTTCTCAAACTAGTTAGGAGAGGGAAAGAATATCTGGAGTAAGATCTGTGACGCCTTGTTTTAACACTGAAATGTAATTTTGTTTTCAAGAATATCAAACCTAGCAATTAGGGAAAACTTTCCATAGTGAATCTTTGCTCAGTGCAGATTTTTTTACTTTGACCCATACTCCCATTCCTCTAGAAACATAGGTTGAGTCTTTACTGCAAAAGGGAAAGGGCAGAAGTAGAGGAAACCAGTAGGGAGAGAAGAAGGTGAGGGAGAGGGCAAAGTTAAGAGGAAAAGTCACAGGCTTTTTCTCAGTGGTGATTAGCTTAAGGCCCACAGCTTAGACTGTTGGCAGTCAGGTAGCTATCTCCATGGTAACAACAAGAACAGCAGTTATCAAAATGTGATACGTTGCAAAAAATAGAAAGTAAAATCCACTATTTTGGCTTGCATAAGATCCAGTGCATTCCTATTATTATTATTATTATTATTATTATTATTATTAACAAGTTAGATTTAAGGGATGGTATTAAAAATCCTTTATTTTGCAAAAAATGGATTATAGAGGTGTTAGTGGAGTGTTTCTTTTGTTCTTTTTAAAAATAGAATATTAGTTTTACATGCTTAGCATTAATCATGATTTGTTAAAACTAGAAATCAGAATAGCCAAGTTCCTCCAAAGTATCATGTGTTACCAAATTTAAGAAAAGATACTAGGGACCTCATAATTATTCAGAATCTTTTGCATTAGAGCATAATCAGATCTTGCTGCTGTGTCCTGCTACCTTGGTGGAATACCTTGGCCCTGGGGATATCAATAAGATATCAAAGAATATCAGTTGAGAGAGAGACATATAGTATCTCAGATTTCTGAGTTCATTATGAGTATATAAAATTTTTTTTAATAGGATAGCATACCTGACATAGACTGACTGTGAGTGTTAAGAATGGGAAAGTCATGGCTAAAAGTAGATGGTTTCTCTTCAAAGCTTCTATGTTTTAAATTCTTAGAAATCAGTTTTATTTCTCTCAGGGGCATGACTAGTAATTAATGTTTAGTAAAAAAAAATTATGGACTTTTATTATCTCAATTCCTACATTGAACTTGAAATTAAACCATGCGTTTTTTCACTAGCTTGAAATATTCATGCCTGTGCAAATGTCAAGCTCATGTTGTAAAATTCTGTAGAAGACACCATAAATTTGATGATCTATTATAAATTAGTTTAATCTGGAGATGTCAGATAGATACCAGTTAAAAAGTAGAAATGTAATTTGTGTGTGCTTGTGGCGCTTGGGATCAACTCAAGATCGAATGGATGTGCTTTACCATTCTGAGTATTTTACCATTCTGGTAAACTTTCTGTTTACCATTCTTTACCATACAACCCCAGCCCTAGAGCTACAACCCCAGCCCTAGAACTGTAAATGGTTAAAAAAAAAAAAAAGACTTCCTCACCCAAATCATTGATTATATTCGAGTACCATTCTGAAAACATATGATCTAGGATGGCCTGGTATGAATAGTCATATTTCTCGTAGCAAACATGGAAAAATACTTGATTTATATAAATCATTTCTATGCCTATTTCCATATATACAGGCACACTTGGAAATTTTGTCATGATAAAAAAATAATTGTTAAGAACTAGGCACCATGGCACATACCTGTAGTCCCAGTTACTCTGCAGGCTGAGGCAGGAAGATCAAAAGTTCAAAGCCAAAGGCAGTGTGCACAACTACTTGAGATCCTTTCTTAAAATTTTCAGGAGGTTGGGGAGGGACTGGTAGTGCAGCTCAATAGGCACTAGTCTAGCATGTGTGAGGCCGTGGGTTCAACCCCTCAGTACTGTAAAGACAAAACAAAACAAAACAAAAAAGTAATTAGGAGTCTGGCTAAAGAAGCATCTAACACTTTCTCCTCCTTACAGTACATGAAGATGATGGGTGTCAACTCCTGCAGCCATTTTTTTGCCTGGCTTATAGAGAGTGTTGGATTCTTACTGGTTACCATTTTGATCCTCATCATTATACTCAAGTTTGGCAATATTCTTCCTAAAACAAATGGGTTCATTTTGTTCCTGTATTTTTCGGACTACAGCTTTTCGGTTATTGCCATGAGCTATCTTATCAGTGTTTTCTTCAACAACACCAACATTGCAGCTCTGATTGGAAGCCTCATCTATGTCATTGCCTTTTTTCCATTTATTGTTCTGGTTACAATTGAGGATGAGTTGAGCTATGTAGTGAAAGTATTCATGGTAAGTCAACTGTTGGAATGGCCAGTATGTGAGATAAATGGATACTCCCCTTTTTTTTCTTAGATTCTCAAACTGAAAGTTCAGTGATCTAATTTAAAAATTCAGTAACAGCAAAATAAGCTTACCTGTCCTATTAGTTTTCTCTACATCACTTTATACCATATAAGCGTATGAAAAGGAAATCTTTTGCCCCATAGCTTCCAGAATCATTGATACTATTAAAAATTGGTTCCCGAATAAAGGACAATTAAGATATAATATATAGTGTTTTAGAAATCATCAACAATTCTGACTTCTCTCTGAACCAACTTCTTAAACATACTGGAACCTCTAGTATTAGAACCAATTATTCTCAAAGATTCAAGAATATATGGTGTTCTCATTCATGAACACTTCTCATAGTTTTCATGACATAAAATGCAGCTTACAAGGCTAAAGACAAATGTATTGTCAGCATATACTTGAATTTGGATTCTTTTCTGCCTTTTCATTCAAAAACACTTAAGAATTAAGATTATTGACTTTGAAATTTAGAAGGCAGAAGCAAATCTCATCATGTTCAGACATTCTGTTTATGGAAATAGACCACGATGAATAACTTTCATCCAGCACTGACAATTTAGAGTTTTCACAAAACCTAAATTTGTAATTTGTGGCAATTATCAATATTCAGTCAATTGAGATTTTTGTGTATTTTCATTTATAATACTTCTATTATCTCAAATAAATTTATGAAGTGAAGACGTTTGGTGGTCCCTAAAGTTTTCATTTAATTTTGGTCTTATTACTATGTTCCTCTATAATTATCTATTTTATAAATTGCCAAGCAAGATTTAATAAGTTTAAAAATATGTGAGATTTTAAACAAGTATTTTCCAAGTTATAATTTTTGTTCTTGTGTTTTCTGCTATTCCATCTCCCTTTTTCCTTTTTCAGAATTGTAGGTAGGCTTGATAAGAGATTTCCGTATTTTTAAGTATACTTAGAGAGTGAGCATGAATTTAACCTACATGTCCAGTGCTTTAAGTATTTTAAGATTCCCTCTGGCTGAAATGTATGAAATCTACGACAACTATCACTGCTGTTCATTTTCTTCCCAGAGCCTGTTGTCCCCAACAGCATTCAGTTATGCAAGCCAATATATTGCACGGTATGAAGAACAAGGCATAGGTAGGCTCACATTTTTAAAAACTGGGTTTTAGCTTTCATGACTGCAATATGTATCACAGAAGAATAAATGTCTGTGTTCAATTTTTAGGTCTTCAGTGGGAAAATATGTATCGTTCCCCAGTCCAGGATGATACCACCTCATTTGGCTGGCTGTGCTGTCTAATCCTAGCTGACTCCTTCATTTATTTCCTTATTGCTTGGTATGTCAGGAACGTTTTCCCAGGTATGAACATGATTCACACAGATAATGTTTTTTATGGTTTTCTTCATTGTAAGTCAGCTAATTTATATGTCCTAATAGTTGATCTACTATATGTAATCTTCAAAAAGAAATACTTAAGATCCCCAAACTAACCAAACCTTTTCAGAACTAATTCACTGCTGCACTCCCTGATATTCCTCTAAATGCTGGAGTAAGTTAAGAATCACAGAAGAGCATCCAATCAATCAGTCTTTACAAATAGGAGTATGAGATATTATAAGGCAAGAACTAAGTCTCCTAATTCTAAGGAGAACTGACCAGATTCTTGCAGAAAAAGATGAGTTGGGCTTCCCTTCTGAATCTCAAGAAGTCATCCTTTCTAAGATGCTTAGGTGTTTTTCCATTAACCTGTATTTATAATTGTACATTTTTGATGCCATTACTGAATAAGGGGATATGATTTCATTTTTATAAAATTTACATCAAAGATGAATATGTAGACCCAGAAGGCACATCAGTAATTGCCTAGGACTTTGGGTAGGAATAGGGATTGTCTGCAAAGGGTCGTGAGTTACAAAAATGTTCTAAAACTGGATTATGGTGATGCTTGTACAACTTTATGAATACACTAAAACTCATCTACCTGTATACTCACCATGGGTAAATCTTATGGTATATAGTCATACTTCAATGAGTCTGTTTTTAAAAAAGAAAGAGAGGTTATCTTAGTTACTTTACTCTGGAAACAAAGACCACCCATTAGTTTTATGTACTATCAAAAAAAGAAGAAAAAGAAGAAGGAGGAGGAGGAGGAGGAGGAGGAAAGAAACTACTTCTTGAACCATCCATTGAATTCTGTTGTTCCATTTCTAATTCTTAATACTAAAATCAATAATCACTCTTCCTAATTCATCTCTACTACAGGGACATATGGTATGGCAGCCCCATGGTATTTTCCAATACTTCCTTCCTATTGGAAGGAGCGATTTGGATGTGCAGAGGTGAAGTACGAGAAAAGCAATGGCCTTATGTTTACCAATATCATGATGCAGAACACCAACTCATCTAACAGTAAGACAAGTAGGTCAACAACATGCATTTTTATAAGAGAAATTATATAGTGGTCTTAATTATGTTTTTCTAAATGGAAAAACTAACATCCTTTTAGCCATGGATAAGTATATTTATACATATATGTTTCATCTGTTAATTGTGGGTTTTTTCTTGGCTCATTAGCTCAGTTGGTTAGCATATGGTACTAATTAGGCCAAGACTATAGATCCCTTTGTGGTCCAGTTAGACTCATACAGAGAAAAATTTTGTTCCTTGGCTACAGTCTGCACCCCTAACTCTAGCCATCTGCCACCAATCATAAGGAGTAACCAAGTAACAAATATGGGTAATTTAGCATAGCACATCATTAATGCTAGAAAAACAGTTCAGTGCTCATGTCTTATCAACATTGGGTAAGGGGTGTCATTTTTATAAAATAAGGAAGACCCACATAAGTGGTCCTTTGGTGATGCTTGAATGAGGTAATAAGTAATTAATGAACTGGATTCTATAAAGCACAGAGGTGAGCTAGCCTTATCACTGTAAAATCACAACTTGTAGCCATTTCTTCCATAAATTGGTATCATCCTGCCTAATCGGATGACAAAACCTAAGACTTACTTTTTGAATATTTAAGATCTATTGAGTAGAAAGCCTGCAGCTATAGCCCTGTGGCATCCGATCCCGTCAGATTTCGGAAGCTAAGCAGGGTCGGGCCTGGTTAGTACCTGGATGAGAGACCGCCTGGGAACACCAGAAGCTGTAGGCTTGGGAGAAGGACCTGGCAATCCCCTCCCAAAAATCAATCTGCCATTGAAAACCCTACGAACAGCAGAGAAGCACTGACAATAGTGTTTCCCCTGTTGTACAGAGGGTCGCTATGAGTCGGATACGACTCGACGGCACCTAACAACAACAAGAGTAGAAAGGAACTTCTGATACTACATTCTGGAATTGCTTTTTCCAATGGTAAAGTCTGATGTAAGCCTTAGAGAATATTGTTTTATAATCTCATTCATTCTGTGACCAAGTAGGAAGGAGGCTGAAGACTGTAATAAATCATTTGTTTCTAGAATTTCTTTTTAAGGATTGCATTTGTATAGTATGCAATTTTTAAATAAAGTGTAACTCAAGCCGCAGCTCCTTATTTCTGAGATAACCACTCTTCCCTTGATTTCTTTCCAGGTCCTGAATGCATGTTTCCCTCCAACGTTGAGTCTGAACCTAAAGATCTCCCAATCGGAGTTGCCCTGCACGGGGTCACAAAGATCTATGGCTCAAAAATCGCTGTTGACAACCTCAATCTGAACTTTTATGAAGGACATATTACTTCATTGCTAGGGCCCAATGGAGCTGGGAAAACGACTACCATGTATGTTACCTATCAACACTTAATATCACAGAAGTATATTATTAAGAAACATAGTTCTTTTTAAAACTAATCTCTTTTATTTAAAAAAAAGGAATTACATTTCCTAGATGGAGTAAAATAATTCAACTTGTATACTTGTATACTAAGGAATGGAATTTAAGTCAGAGAATCAAGTAGTTTCCAGACTGTGAACACAAAGGCCACATCAGGTCCACCAGATAAGTTTATTTGCTCTACCTAGCATTGCCCCACCCAATGAATCTAAAATTTTTAAATTCAGTATAAATATTTTAAAATGATGAGTTTCCAGAAATAAAACAAAACCAGGAAATATTCTTAGCATGTGGTAGATAGTAGAAGTTCTGAAACATTCAGTCCACACTATTGGCAGAGACTATTGTTTGGGGCTCATTAATGGTGCTCTGTATAAGGGAGCATCTGCTTTCTGACTCATCTCTGATTTCTACCAATCAGTACTGCTGCATCTACCCATTTCACTTATTTGCATTTCTATCAGGTCCACGTATAAATTTGAATTTGCACATCCTGATGTGAACAACCCCAGCTGGAAACCCATGCCTTGATCCAGAAGGGGACAAAAGAATCATGAGCTATCAGATATAGATTGAAAAGGCAAGAGCAGTACAAGGGATATTCTTTCTCTCCACTTTTGTGGCACTTTTCTACGTCAGAATGGAGGAGTCAAATGTTGTTAAAGTGACACTGTTTTGTATTTTCTTTTTATGATTCACCTCCGATGCGCCACATTTGCTTAGCTGCTGAGTCAGCACTAAGATGCATTTGTCACTCTAGCCTTTAAGAAAATATGTCACTTGTTGCTCATCCTGTTTCACATCACCATGATTAATGGTGGTGACTGCCAAAACATCAAAATTAATATTTTCTCTCTTGTTTTCATGAATTATTTAAAGCCACAATTGGCTTTCTAGTGAGAATATAATGCTTAAAAGGCAAGATTCCTAACAGGAAATAGGAGGCTAGTGAGGAAAAATCAAGGTGTTTGAAGAGGCTATACTGTTGGCTGAGAATGCCCTATTTTATTCTTCTGAATATAAACCTTTAATTTAAAGAATGAAGCATATTATTTCCATTTCAATGCATTTTATGGGGAAATTACATATTCTATTGATTCCCTGTGTAGTCCACAGGCATGCATTGCAAGTCAGTAGTTAGATACTGCGACAGAGTGGTGAAAGAACAGGTTCTTACCCTGACCTCATGGAGTTTACATGCTGGAGGAAGGGAGGAAAGGAGTATTAAATAATTGCCCAGTGTACTAACCATTTGAAATATGGAGGGGAACTACCTAGGTGGAAATACTCTAGTCACAATATGGAGAATGGAACTATAGATGACCAAAAAGTATATGGGAAGAAGAGCTAGGAGGTCATAGCAATGAGTTAGGCACATGGTGACGGCAGTTGGACTCATGGTCATGACTGTGAAAATGGAGGCATGAGTACGGTTAGGACACCAAGATAGAAAGAGGGTGCAAAAGTGACTCCCAGATTCCAGGAGTATATAACCCATGTATGAATTTATCCCTCAAGGAAAGATGTAAAAATCAACAAAGGTGTGGGTTTGAGGACAAAGATATGAGTTTGAGGACATTGTAAGGTATCTTATGGAGAAGTGGCATTGTCTGTTAGATGGACAAGACAAGGCTGAGATTGAGTGATGGGGTCTGGAATGGATAAATTTGAGACTTGTCAACCTACCCTATAGAATACCAGGAAAGTGCATGAGTTTGCTCAAAGAGAGTGTGTATTTGTGACTAAAAGATGGTTCAACTTGTATACTTGTATACTAAAAAATGGAATCTAAGTCAGAGGTTCCAAACTGTGAACACAAAGGCCACATCAGGCCCACCAGATGCTAAGTTTATTTGCTCCACCTAGCATTGCCCCACCCAATGTATCTAAAATTTTTAAATTCAGTACAAATATTTTAAAATGATGAGTTTCCAGAAATAAACAAAACAAAACAAAACCAGTAAATATTCCTAGCATGTGGTGGATAGTAGAAGTTCTGAAACATTCAGTCCACACCATTTTTTTTATCATTGTTACTGCCACCACCACCATCATCATAAAGTGTTTATAAAACACTGGAAATTATTAAAAACTTAAATGTAATTTTCTTATTTATTTATTTATTTATTTAGTGGTACTGGACACTGAACCCAGGGCTTAGTGCTTGTATGCTTTACAAGCGCTGTACCACTGAGCTGCACTCCCAGCCCATTTTTTTTCTGTTTGAGATGGGGTCTCACTAAATCATGCAGACTGTCTCTGGTCTCCAACTTGTGATCCTTCTGCCTCTGCCTCACAAGTTGCTGGGATTATAGGCATGTGCCACCATGCCCCACTAATTTTTATTTTTTTATCATTGTCATTTAATACCTTTTATTTCATAGTTTGACCTTGCCTTAAGAGATACACTATATTTTTTCTAATAAGTGAGATATATTTAATGTTAATGTCTAGCTTGAATGCTTAGTTCAATCTAATTTATCATTTATTCACTTCCAGATCCATGCTGACTGGGCTGTTTGGTACCTCAGCAGGTACCATTTTTGTGTATGGAAAAGATATTAAAATAGACTTGAATACTGTTCGGAAGAACATGGGGGTCTGCATGCAGCATGATGTCTTGTTCAGTTACCTCACTACTAAGGAACACCTTCTCTTATATGGCTCCATCAAGGTTCCTCGCTGGACGAAAAAGGAGCTCCATGAGGAGGTAAAAAGGTGAGTTATACCAACAACAGGAATATGAGTTGCTAACCTCTATCAAAGGCATAAACCTCAGTTGGTCAATCACTAGTACTAATATAGGAAATGTTTTTCCACAAAACAATTGCTTTATAGTTTCTCTACTTCTCTGGACTATATATACTTAATGTCATTATCCTCACCAGTTATACTAAAACTATTTAACTCTCTTACTTTGTGGCTCCCATATTGTCCCAAATCCTATTTCTAATCTCCATGGTTACAACACTAGTCCAAACGTCCTAACTGGACTCTTAGCTTTTACTCTTCTCTCACACAATCTAGTCTTTAAAAAGAAGCCAGAATATCTTTTTCAACTACAAATCAAACCATGTAACTCTTGCATGGCTGTTAGGCTTAAGCCCACAATTACTATAACACATTAAAATGTCATTATCATGGGATACAAGACCCTATGTGACTTGCGCTCAGTCTCATTTCTGAGTTCCTTTCCTCCCAGTTGCCTCTGTCCACTCAGCTCTGGGCACACTGGCCTAGTTGCACCCTCTACTATGTGTGACCTGCTTTTGCCCTAGGTCTTTCCACTTACTCTTCCCTCATATTACAGAATGCTTGTCTAGAGAGTCATATGAACTACTGCTGGTCAAATAACTACTTTTCTGATCTTGACTCTTACCTTGTCTGAGATGACTGCCTTACCTAAAATAGCATGCCACTTGCTTGCTTGCTTCTTTCTCTTTCTTTCTCTCTCTCACCCTTCCTTCCTTCCCTCTGTTTCCTTCCTTCCTTCACTTCTTCCTCTCTCTCTCTCTCTCTCTTTCTCTCTCTCTCTCTCTTTCTTTCTTTCATCACCACCTGGCATATTGTAAATTTGAGAATATCTTTATCTACTGACTTTCCCATATCCCTTACAACACACACACACACACACACACACACACACACACACACACACTCCCCTTTAAACATAATTTCCTTATGGCTAGGAACTTTTGGGCTGGGATTTAGCTCAGTTGGTAGAGCTCTGCGCTGCAGTCTCTGAAGTCCCGAGTTCAATTCCCAGCACCACAAAAATGGGAGAAGGACCTGGCAATCCATTCCCAAGGCAATCCCGAGACAGTCAGCCATTGAAAACCCTATGAGGGTCGTTATGAGTCAGATACCGAATCGACAGCACCCAACAACAACAGGAACTTTTTATCTGCTCACTGCTTTTCTTCAGCACCTGAAGCATGATCTGGCACAAAATAGGCAGATACTCTAAATATTTGTCAAATGAGTAAGCTATATATTCCTTGGTGTTTTTTTCTTAGTGTTAATTTTTGTATCTCCAACTAGATTATAAATAATAAGAAAGAAAATAGAATTCAAAATAGAATTCTCAATACTTTATTGTAGCTTACTGAACATGTAATTATTGCTTAGGGAATAAAGGTATTTATTGTATTTTCCAATATTCAAATAGTTTTATCTGAAAAAAGAATAACCACCATTCATTATTTTTGAAGGACTTTAAAAGATACTGGACTATACAGCCATCGTCATAAAAGAGTTGGAACATTGTCAGGAGGAATGAAAAGAAAGTTATCTATATCCATAGCTCTCATTGGTGGATCAAGAGTAGTAATTTTGGATGAACCATCCACTGGAGTTGACCCATGTTCTCGTCGAAGTATATGGGATGTTATATCCAAGAACAAAGCTGGTACGAGTACTTCCTCATAACTTTTCTACTCAACAGTAGACAGTAATAATGTTTCCCTCTGGGATACATAAAATCAAGCTGAAGCCTTTTCTAAAGTTTATAATATCCTTTAAATGTCTGTGATGGAGTCTTTTCCCAAGATTTATTTTCTCTCAGCTAAATCTAGTCAATATCTATCCAGTGGCCACTGTGAATTGAGCACCTATGTGGCCCTTTTGAGAGCATTCAAATCCAACAGAAGTTCCACATTCTGTCTAGAGAAGCTTAGAATGTAATTAGAAATACCAAATATACACAAATGAAAATAAATCAAAAACAGACTAAGTGCTAACAAGATGTAAAGCAAAAGAGTAATCAGAGTGGATTGGATTAATTAGACAGGAATATTCAAAGAGTCTTTAAAACTATTGATTTTTCATAATGAAGGAAGGAAAGAGAGAGAGAATGGAAAATGAAGCCACGAGAGAAAAACTCTGATGGATTAGAAAGAGTTGCCACTGCCCACAGAGAGAATGGTGGGCATTCAGCCTTACAGCACAATAAATGCATATTTGCTGCCAACTTGTGCACAAAATAGTCCAAGATATTTAAGAACACTCCTTTTGAATTTCTCTCTCACTATTTTTGAGGTTGCTTTTTGTCTGTTTATTCAGTTAGTTTATAAAATGCAACTCTTCTCATAGGTCACAGGATTTACTCTTACTAACTGTGCATCTTGGGAGCTATATCTCCACTTTTCATTCTCTGTTGTTCTCAACTGTATTTTTAAGCCAGAACAATCATTCTGTCGACTCACCACTTGGATGAGGCTGAAGTGCTGAGTGACCGCATCGCCTTCCTGGAGCAGGGCGGGCTCAGGTGCTGTGGGTCGCCATTTTACCTCAAGGAAACATTTGGGGATGGGTATCACCTCACGCTCACCAAGAAGAAGGTTAGTAGGAAAGAAAATATATCTCACTATCAAGTTCAAAATTAATTTTTTATATGAAATTACACAGACTCTCTCCAACTTCATTCATTGCTAAAACTCTTTAACATGCTACCTTAGTGGTTCTTGAACTTGAGTAAGCATTAGAATCCTGGAGGTCTTGGGTATAATCCCCACATTTCTGGAACTACTCTAGGAGTGTCTGATTCAGTAGGTCTGGGTTGCACTGCCATAATTTACTAAATTTCTACATTTTAAGGTTCCCAAGTGACACCAATACTGCTGGTCGGGGACTGCCCAAGGAGAACCAAAGTCCAAGTCAAAATTGATTTTCATCTTAAGATTACTAATGGAGGGTCAGTCTTTCAGTTTCTCTAACATTTCAGCCTACTAAATTTATATTTTCTGATTATCAAAAGCAAATGAAGAGAATATGAAGTCATGTGTTCATTTCCTGATTAGAATGCCTCAAGTACATGGTGAAGATTGTACCTCAAGTCAATGGAGCTTTTACATCTTTTGAATGATAAAAATGCTGACTAATGAACCCTGCATCACCTAACAGCATATGATTTAACAACACTGTTTGTATTAGGTTTTGCCCACCATCATTTATTTCAAACTTAAACCTTCCTGATATGACTTCCAAAATATAAAAAGAAATTCCTTATTATATTCATTAATTCATCCAGAAACTCATATGCTAGGGATATAGTATGCCTTACCATGTACCCAAGCACTATCCTAGGCACTGAGTATATATCAATGAACTAATGATATTAAAATATCTGGGTTCATGAGGTTTATATTCTGATGGAGTGTGAAGAATTCAAATGATACTGTCAAAAGTAAATTATTTGATGCATTAGCAATTAGTAATTAGTACATTACTTTGTAGCCTGCAGCCATAGCCCTGTGGCATCCGATCCCATCAGATCTCGGAAGCTAAGCAGGGTCGGGCCTGGTTAGTACCTGGATGGGAGACCGCCTGGGAAAACCAGAAGCTGTAGGCTTGGGAGAAGGACCTGGCAACTCCCTCCCAAAAATCAATCTGCCATTGAAAACCCTATGAACAGCAGCGAAGCACTGACAATAGTGTTTCCCCTGTGGTACAGAGGGTCGCTATGAGTCGGATACCGACTCGATGGCACCTAACAACAACAACAACATTACTTTGTACATTTATTTCTGTAAATATGGATAGAAATAAACCAGGAGATGGAAAAGAGGTAATGCTGCGTGGTATAATTTTTAAGTAAAGTAGTAAAAGAAGAGCTTTCTGAGAACACAATTGAGTCATGAATAGTAGCTGATGAGAGAAAGATACATGTTGCTATCTGGAGGCAAAGAGCCTTAGGAAGGCATATGCCTGAGCCTGGCACACTCTAACTACAGGGGATCGTTGTCACTGGAGTAGAGCAAGGGAGAGGAAGGAGGGTGAGCAATGAGTTTGGAAAAGGGACAGAGTGGAGTAGAAGAATAAAGTTGGTAGACTAGTGACTTGTAGACAACCACAGGGTCCCCAGGTGGGACAGGGAGCCACCACAGAAGTCATGTGTGATCTGACCCAGATCTGGAATCACCTTGGACATGATTCTGTACAGAGGAGAGAGTGTTTAATTTTTGTCTCTGTTTATAGAGCCCAGGTCTAGGTACAAGTACTGTATGTGACACAATGGCTGTAACAGCAATGATCCGATCACACCTCCCTACAGCCTACCTCAAGGAGGACATTGGGGGAGAGCTTGTTTATGTGCTGCCTCCATTTAGCACCAAAGTCTCCGGCGCCTACCTGTCACTCCTAAGAGCCCTGGACCAGGGCATGGCAGACCTCAACATCGGGTGCTATGGCATTTCTGATACCACCGTTGAAGAGGTACATGTGGCTATTTCTTTCTTTTCTTTTTTTTTTTTAGGGAGGTACTGAGGATTGAACCTAGGGCCTTGCCCATACTAGATAAGTACTATGCCACTGGGAACATTTCCAGATACATTTCTTTATTTCTTAATGCTGATATAACTTGCAGTGCTCTTAGAATAAAAAATGCAGGGTTTTTTCTTTCTAAAAAAGAAGAAAAAAATATTTTAAAATAAGTATTTTACAAAGTCAGAGAAACTTAAAATGATCTCAGTACCATTCTTATGGAAAACTAACTTTTGAAAATAAAATATTTCTTCAACATTTTTCATCCAAAAGAATGAGAACACCCATCTTTTACATGTAATGGTATTCTCTTAAAGTCAGATGGGAAATATTTGCCTCAATTAATGTGCTAAGTATTCAAAATCAAAGTTGAATTCAGAAAGTAAAAGAAACATAAACTTTTTGTGTTAATGATATGATCTGGCTTCTCCTTCTAGGTCTTTCTGAACTTGACTAAAGAATCACAAAAAAGTGCTGACATGAGTCTTGAGCACTTAACACAAAGGAAAATTGGGAATTCCGGTACCAATGGCATCTCGACTCCTGATGATTTATCTGTGAGCAGCAGCAACTTCACAGACAGAGATGGTATAGATTTAATACAGATATTTTGCTTATTCTCATAAAGGGCATAAATGAGAAAATCATAGGAAAGTTTTGCCTTTTTAAAATTCAACTTTGAAGTTTCCTTTTAAATTAAGAAAAACCTAAGGAAATAAAAGCCTCCTATTCAATATACAAAATATTCATTAAAATAAATCAAATTCTCCATTTCAAAAGTGCTTTGAAGAATGTGGAAGAGCTGGGCACAGTGGCCTATTCCTGTAACCCCAGCGGCTTGGGAGTTAGAGGCGGGAGGATCACAAGTTCGAGACCAAAGGCAGTCTGCATAACTTAGCGAGACCCTGTCTCAAAAAGCAAAACAAACAAAACAAACAAACAAACAAAAAAAACAATGGGCTGGGGATGCAGCTCAAGGGTTCAACCCCCAGTACTGCAAAAAAAAAAAAAAAAAAAAAAAAAAAAAAAAAAAAAAAAAAAAAAAAAGAAAGAAAAGAAAAGAAAGAAAAAAAAGAATGTGGAAGTACACCTTTGATAGGTAATAATGAGTGTTCGAACCTTCTGAGACATAACTTACTATCATTTCAGATTTGTGTTTAACAAGATTCTCTTGTAATTGATGCTATCCAACAATAGACAAAGTTATTTTGTAAAGTAGTTTACTTCTGCTGTTAGATGTATATGTGGAGGCGATAGTTATCAAAAATAAGTGAAAAAAAAAAGGATCATCAATCTTTATACTACTCAACTGGAAAACATGTCTAACCTACCCCTACTTTGAATCACTCAGGGGCTGAGAAAATGCATTGATTAATTAATTTGGGTATGATGGCTAAGTATTTGAAATAACAGGTTTCTCCCTCAATTCTTTATACAGGTTATGCTTGAAAAACCATATTTCTTGAAATGACTTTGAGGGGTTAAGCTTTTTTAAAAATAACTTTTATTGTCTCCTAGTCTCTTTCTGACAGTTAATTTATACCTCTGGGAAGCACTATTTACTTAAGGAGGCATGCAGTAAAATGATATATAAATTATGAAGTAGTCGTTTCAACCGTTTGCTTAAATTGGGAAAAATCTCTAGGAACAGAACTTTTAATTAAACATTTGCCTATCTTCAAAACTCAGAAAAGATCATCTCTGATATTTGTATAATTCTGGAGTTTGAATCTTATTTGTCCTCTGCCACATTCCTCATTTATCATCCTTTACAGGATATAATTGTAGAATCCATGGAATTGAGGTCTTTGATTAGAAAGTGGTCATCTGCTTCAGGAATTAAATGCTATGTTTTTACCTCTGCATCTGTCTCATAATTTTACACTATTTTTCAGTCAAAAATGTTCCCCTCATTGACATTATCTTTGAGAAAGCACATTTACTCCATTTGATACACCTGTAAGTCATCCACATGTAATTTCTCAAGAAACAGAAAAGCATACCAATTAACTCAAAATATTCAGCTCCTTGTACAATTCCCTTTTGCAGAGATATGAGTTTGCATTTAAACTTGTTCACTCTGTTTAATTGGAATTCATTTTAAATTAAGCAGCATTGTATTTTTCCTTATCAGCTAAATGAAGATCATGATTTTTGTGCTGCATAATTTTTGACGGAAAATTAAAAATATACACAGAGCTGACAAATACTGTCATCACATGTGAAGGCATGCTTGGAGGCAGAACTTTGGAAAGAATGCTATATTTGACCCTACTTTTCGAGAGAGCTGCTGAAGTTATTAACCATAAGAGCTCTTTTGAGGGAGCAATGGTTTATGGCCTCCAAAAATGCCCTGACTCTCAGAAATCATGGAATCTTTCTTCATACCTGAAGAACACTTCAAAGGGGGCAGGAGAGTACATATTTCTTCAATGAGTTGTTATTTTGGGCTTCTAGTGATTAAAATGCAATTTTGAAAGGCCATTATCTCTCCAAATTTGTAAAGAGAATGTAATGAATAAGTGGTAGAACTAGAATTATACCTTGGAGGAGAGGATTCCCTTTTCCTGCGCATAGAGTGAATTCACTGGACTTCATGTTAGAAGTAGGGCTGGGATTTAGCTCAGTTGGTACAGTGCTGCTCTGAAGTCTCTGAAGTCTTGAGTTTGATTCCCAGCACCACAAAAATGGGAGGAGGATGTGGCAATCCACTCCCACAGCAATCCCAAAACAGCCTATGAGGGTCGCTATGAGTCTGTCATGATTCAAGGACACCTAACAACAACAACAACATGTTAGAAGTAGGCACAATTAGACTTGGAATCACTAAATTACTCACAATAGGAATGAGTTCTGTTTAGCTTATTGAATTCAATCTCTTGATGGAAACTGTTATTTCAGTATTTGTAATACATACTGGATGTGCACTGGGACTTTGGGGTTTTGGAACAATATTCATTTATAAAATTCTAGATATCTAACCTTTATGTGTAAAATTACTATGCCTATGTATAATAATGTTTTGTGCCTAGAGAATTACAATTCAAAGCACCTTCATATGCAGCTGCAGCTTCGTATAGAACATGTGATTATGGTCTTCACTTTGGGGCGCAGGCCCAAAGGTGACAAATGGATTGCTATATCTCCAATGCAAATATTTCAAATATAAGCTTTTCCTGCAATACCAAAATATTCCATCCATTCATAGTTTCTGATGTTACATTATTACTTGACTTATCAAGGTTTTCCAGATCCATGTCAAATCTCTTTTCCTTAATCAGACAAAGTTCTGACAAGAGGAGAGAGGCTGGATGGTTTTGGACTGTTACTCAAGAAGATAATGGCTATTCTCATCAAGAGGTTCCACCACACCCGCAGGAACTGGAAAGGTTTCATTGCTCAAGTCATTCTCCCCATTGTGTTTGTAACCACTGCCATGGGCCTTGGCACGCTGAGAAATTCCAACAATGAGTATCCAGAGATCCAGATCTCTCCATCTCTTTATGGTACCTCTGACCAGACAGCCTTCTATGCGTGAGTGGCTTTCCATTAACTAAGAAAATGTTTCCACAATGCTTCCAGATATGTGTTTCTACCTAACTGAGTGCCATAGAATGCTGAAGAATAAAAAACAAAGGAGCCACAGTACCTGATTCTACTAAAGGAATGGACAGTTTGGTTTGTTGCAATGTTACTTCTATTGCCAACAATTAACTTGATAGGAGTATTTGCATTCCTCTAAAGATCTAGTGGATATTTATTCTTAATGACTAGACTTTAATCAAGAAAGCCAAATTATATGCAACTTCCAAATCTGTTTTAATATACAGCAAATAACACTTTATGGGTCAGACAAAAATTGAATCACAATGCCAGAATTCAGTATCATATTACATAACATATACAATAGGTCATCTCTGAATGCATGCCACAATTAGGAGAATATCAAGGCAGCAAAATAGAGACATGCATATCCTTCCTAGTGGTAACCAATTTCCCCCATGAGGACTCTGTCTTTCTTAGATTAAAAAAATCAGTTTTATAGGGTATAACTCAATGGTAAAGCTTGTTCTAGCATGTGCAAGACCCTGGGTTCAATATCTAACAATGGAAAGAAAAGAAAAGAAATAGAAAGAAAGAAAAGAGAGGAAAGAAGGAAGGAAAGAAAAGGAAAGGAAAGGAAGGGAAGGGAAAGGAAAGGAAAGGAAAGGGAGGAAAAAGAGGGAAAGAGGAAGGGTAGTGGGATGGAGGGAGGGATAAAGGAAGGTGAGATGGAGAAAGGAAGGAAGGAAGGAAGGGAAAAAAAAAAACAGCCCTAGAGACCAGAGGTCTCTAACCCCCAAGGGGTCTCTAACCCCTGGGCCACAGACTAATAAGACTATTAGAAACCAGGCCTGACAGCAGGAGTTGAGCATCAGAGTGAGCAAATTTTCTCTCAATTTATAGCTGCTCCTGAGTGCTGCAATTCGCCTCTTCTCCTCTCATCTCTCCATCCCCACCCCCTACCCTGAGTTCTGCATATGGTCCATGGAAAACTTACCTTCCACAACACTGATCCCTTGTTCTAAAACAGTTGGAGACCACTGCTATGGACAGCAAAATTTTATGTCTTGAAATGATTCATGAACATAAGTGTAATGTGGGAAAAGAGTGAAAGATGATGAATTTGATTCCATTCTTTAATATTGCAGGAATTCTGACCCAAACACAAAAGCACTGGTCTCAGCTTTGTGGGAATTCCCTGGCATTGACAATGTGTGTCTGAACACCAGTGATTCGTAAGTAGTTCTTGTTCTTTTTGTTTTGTTTTGTTTTGTTTTAATTTTCAGGGTTCCAGTTTATGTGTGTGCATGGATGTGCAGGTGTATGTGCTATATTTGGATAAAAATCTATGTTTAACAGATTTTATCTGTTTCCTTTAGTTCATTCCCTGGCTGTGCTATACTATAATAATAAACATTAGGTGCCTTATATTTGTACAAACTCTTTCATATACAAATTACATTTAACCATCACAACACTGTGAAATATTAATCCCTTTTTATAAATGAAGAAACAAAGACTCACAGGGATTAAGACATTTGTCTAAAGAAATCTAGATTGTAAAATCTGTAGCTAAAACTGAGTCTTCTGACTCTTAACTCCCATGTTTTTGCACTAGGCAATGTTTCTTATTTAAACTTCCAAGATAGTATACAACATATGTTAACTTGACCTTGGTGCATTATTATGCCAAAGCATCCCCTTCCTGTCAGAAAAGAGGATGAAAAGAGCCACAAGAGAAAAGGGAACTCAAAGACCCATCCTGCCACATTAAGGCAATTCACCGAGCTGTGGTCTGAATACTGTTTAGTCAATAAATACTTCTCTCAATCCACCATCCCTAAAAGTCAAATCACTTAAAAATGGTAGTACACTGCATATTCAAGTTATGAAATATCAGTAAATTGTACCTAGGACTGCATCCCTGAATTTAATAATATGTACTTGTTTATATGCTCCTATGTGCTGACTTGATGGCACCTAAAAACAACAAACAATGTAAACATGAGAACATGCATGTGTGTATACACACCCATACACACATACACACACATACACACACCCCTACCTCATTTCAATATCATTTTTATTTGCAGACGATGTTTCAAGGACAACAGCCTAGAAAGATGGAACACCAGTGGAGAAACTATCAATAATTTTGGTGTTTGTTCCTGCTCAGAAAATGTCCAGGTAAAATAGAATTCAATTCCATTAAAGTAGAAAAAAGAAGAGAATAACTATGAAAACCTGAAAGATCTATCCAGGTTACCAAAGAGTCAGTATAATTTCATTTCATAGAAGCTAGTAGTTCAGAGATACGGAACTTGGAAGCTCAAAAATATTGACTTCGAACATTAGGTCACTTTTAAGTCAAGCTCAGGACAAATTTCCAAAGATAATTCTGTGACTGCCTTTGTGAAAACAAACTGAAAATGAATTTTTGGTCTCAGTTCAGTCCTAACTGGAAAGCTGTATGCTTCACAGGACAAAATATGATCATAAATGTCATATTTGAAAATATCATGAGACTATCACTGTAGTGATCAGCTGTATGTGTAAGTCTAGAATGGAATTCCTTATGTCTCCAAGCAACACATACAGGCTATAGGAAAAACCATTTCCTGGAAGAAATAGAAAAAACTTATCTAGCACTCACTTACTCTGTTTATGTTCCATAGATACAGACCTTATTTTTCTAAGCTTATCAATTTACCAATCTTTTAGGTGAGCCAAAGTCACTAGAAAGTTAAAAATCCCTGACTGGATCATTATACATGTGTCACATATATGTACATGTACACATGTATCAAAACAAAAGGTTGTACTCCGTACATTTGTATAATTACTGTGGTCAATCTTTTTAAAAAAAAACTTAATTTTTAAAAAGGAAGATTATTGAAGAAAAAATCGCTATTAGTTTCTAAGGGTCATGTATTGTCAACTTACTTTCCCATACAGGAGGAATTGAGTGATATGTTCTTGGAAGTGATATATAATTCTAACCTGAGCAGTCTTAGTACATGTTTTAGAATGAAAATATTTTTGGTAAATGTAACCCATTTTGGTGTTCTCATGCAAGACAGTTATTAACAATAAGAGCTGAGGTCCAATAAGGATCCTTTGGAAACTTGAATAGTTAAAAAGTAGTCTTACCTAGCATTGAGAGGTTTTTTGTTGCTGTTGTTGTTGTTGTTGTTGTTGTTGTTGTTGTTGTTGTTTTGGCGGTACTGGAGATTGAACCTAGGGCCTCATGTTTACAAGTTTTGCAAGTGCTGTACCACTGAGCTGCACCCCCAGCCCATTTTTTTTACTTTTTGAGATAATGTCTCACTAAATTACACAGACTGCCTCTTGTCTTAAACTTGCAATCCTCCTGCCTCTGCCTCCTGAGTCGCCAGCACCATCTTGACGGCCCTTGCATTCATAGTTTTTTAATCTCTCATCTAGTTTAGCTAATTCTGAAGTTCTTCATGTATTTTCTTTAGTTCACAAAGTCCACTAACTTAATATTTAAAATTGGATATTGGGCAACTTTTATTAATTAAAAAAGTGATAATTTTTTCCCATTGATTGTGTCAGTTTGTTTCCAGCTATTTAATGAGTCCCTTTTCATAATTTGTGTTGTATCCATCAGACATATGCTTTGGATGAAATTCTAAGATTTTTTTGGAGAGAAAAAGTTATTTTTGTGTGTACATTAAAGAAATGATTAAGAGAGTAAAAATGAAACCCACAGATGAGAAGTTGGTATTCACAATATATGATAAAGTACGTATGTCCAAAAGTTATATAAAGAACTTCTGCAAGAAAAATATTAACAACCTAATAGAAAATATATTAAAAAGACATTTCACAAAGGGCATACCCAAATGGCCAATAAATATATGAAAAAGTAGTCAGCAAGGGATTACAAATTAAAGCCACAAAGCAATATACCCCACACTCACCAGAAAAACTAAAATGAAGAAAGAAAATTACAAATGTTGAAAAAGATGTACAAGAACTAGAACTCACATAGTCTGCTGATAGGCATTTAGTGTGGTACAAACAATTTTTAAAACTCTGGGCAATATATGTTGTTGTTCAGTACAATTGAGTTGGTATCCAACTCACAGCCACTCTATGTACCACAGATGAAACACTATTGTCATGCTTCTCTGCTATTCATAGGGTTTTCAATGCCTGATTGTATTTTGGGAGTGGGTTCCTGGGTCCTTCTCCTAAGCCTACAGCACCTGGTGTTCCCAGGCTGTCTCCCATCCAAGTACTAACCAGGCCCAACCCTGCTTACCTTCTGAGATCTGATGGGATTGGACACCACAGTGGTACAGCTACAGGATTGGCAAATATTCTGGTGCTGAAAATATGCATGCACTATGGGATCTGCAATTCTATTCCTATTATATATCCTTGAGAAATTTGAATAGCTTCACCAAGAACCATCTGCCTGGATATTCATAGCAACGAAGTAATAGTCATCAAATGCCCACCAACAGTAGAACAGTTGAATCAAATGTAATATATTTCTTCATTGCAATACAGCAAAATGAGAATAATTGATCTACAACCATATACATTACACAGAGGATTCTCATAATAATTAGTGAAAATGTCAGACAAAAATAGAACTGATATTTATTTAAGATATAAAAATTAACAGAACTAATCTGTGTCTGCTCTTCTGGAGACAGTGGTGATTTGAAGGGAGTGTGATGAGAAAGCTTCTGGAGAAAAGATACTTTTCTGTCTTGTGATTTGCTTGCTGATTGTACAGATTTGTTCCATTTGTCAGAATTCATCAAGCTGTGCCCATATTATACATATGTTTCACTATGTATAATTTAATACAAACTTAAGTTAAAAAATTATACCATACACAGGAGGCTATCTTCCTTTAATTGTGAAAGCAGTGCTATTCTAGAATGTCATCTTCAGGTTGATACAACTGGATGTAAGAAGAAATCCAGTGTTGCCTTTTTAGAGCAACCCGCAGCTTCATATTCTTGGGGCACACACATTGTGCTGGTCTCAGGCTCTGGGACATAGTGTGAAGTGATAAAATGCAAAACTCGATAATGCTAGACTTCTACCAAACGAAATGTTATGGCAATGGAGCTTGAGCAGCCACAATGAGAATAAGTTGTTACAAAGTGCAGGAAGCTGCTAGCATAAAAGCAAGTATTTAAAAATAAGTTCTAAACAGACATACAGGTAATATAAAATGTTCACAATGGAGGAAAGTGGCCCAGGGGTATACCAGAACTCTACACTATTTTTGTCACTTTTCTGTAAATCTAAAATTATTATACTCTTTGTAATATATTTATTTATATTATATGTATTTATAACATATTGATTTTTATATATAAACTCTTTATAATAATATATATAACTATAATATATAACTATAATTATAATATATAACTAATATGTAAAATATATATATAAACTAATATGTTTAACTAAGTTCTTGCTCCTAGGTTATGTACCTAAAACTAACATATTATTAATTTTTAACCCATTGCTATCAGTCTGTGAGGAGTTATTTCTAGTAATGTTATCTTTTTAACTTGGAGCAAACATTTCTTTCCTTCCCTGTGAATTTTGAGGGAACATTAATAATATCAATGTTTAATGTTATTTTTAAAAAATTACCTTGTCAACATAATAAAAGAAACATCACACATTCATTACCTTATATTCTTTTTACCTTTAAGTAAGTCCTAAATGCATATATATGCTCTACAGAAATCATAATTATTCATTCCAATTTTGTGGCAATAGGAAAGATGGCTTCTTTTTCAAAGTTCTTTAGAGTCAAAGGACAGTTTTATCATACTTCAGCAGTTGCAGTACTAGACAGATTATGAGACAGAAGTTCCTTGACAT
Source organism: Pedetes capensis (assembly GCA_007922755.1). Lineage (NCBI taxonomy): Eukaryota > Metazoa > Chordata > Mammalia > Rodentia > Pedetidae > Pedetes > Pedetes capensis. The sequence goes on from VMDO01002235.1 coordinate 41,465, forward strand.
TATCTACTTAACTTGCACAGTATAGGCCAGGAAGAACTTAATTTTTAATTTTATTTTTCAGGAATGTCCTAAATTTAACTATTCTCCACCTCATAGAAGAACTTATTCTTCCCAAGTAATTTATAACCTTACTGGGCACCACATGGAAAATTATCTTATATCAACTGCAAATGATTTTGTCCAAAAAAGGTAAAATGCTCTGTTTATAACATATTTCACTGCTTTCTAATTTTAATACTACATCTAAATTTGAGACAAATAGAGACAGTAGTTGCAAATTGGTATTGATTATTCACGTGGCTACATTCTTAGTTTTGTGTAAACAATCTTATCCATTGAAATTTAAATAATGACCCTAAATTAAAACTCATTTGAATAAACAAAAAAGGAACTGGCATTTTTATGCCTTAAAAATGTATTGTTAGCTGGACTTAATGACTCCCACCTGTAATACCAGCGACCCAGGCACAGAGTCAGAAGATCACCAGCTCAAGGTCAGAGTCAGCCTGCCTAACTCAGCAAGACCTTGACTCAAAATAACAAATTAGGAAAACAGACAGGGGGAGCAGCCCAGTGGTAGAGCACTTGCTAAGTATGTATGAGGCCACAACCTCAACCCCCGAGTACTGGGGAAAAAAGTATTGTTCAATTTGTACATTTTTTTTCTTGAATCTAAAGAGGAGTTGTTCACTGGTTTACACCTATTCAGAGAGTTTTAAAGCATGAAATTTTATGACAATCGGCCATAGTTCCAGTAGAAAGATCTCAAAATTTAGAGTGTATGCATGAGTGGACAGACTGTTCCTATGCATAGGGAGGCCATGTACCTACGCTACATAAGCATTTACTGTGGATGTAAAGTTTATGACCTCAAAATTGCTACATTTTTCTACTTTCATGCATCTCTTCCCTCCTTTGTTTCTCAATATACATAAGTGGTTAACATTTACTTCACTGTAAAATAACTTTAAACTATAGATAAGCAAGAAGAAAAAAATATTTCTTCATCTAGATAAAACCATAGACTGGAGTTTAGCTCAGTTAGTAGAGTGCCACTCTGCACTCGCTTAGGCCCTGGGGTTTGATCCCCAGCACCTTAAAAATGGGAGACGGATGTGGCATCCACTGGTGAAGCAATCCCTAAACAGACATTGAAAACCCTATGAAGGTTGCTATGAGTCGGACCTGACTCAACAGCGCCTAACAACAACATCCTTACAGAAATTTTCTAGCCACAGATAAACATACCTGTAAATATTTTCGATAAATATAAGTTTGTTATAAATAAATAATAAAATATTTTATTATATTTATGAATATTTTATAATAAAATCATATATTTATTATGAATACACTGTGTTTATTATAATCAAACTGTTCTAAGAATCTGCCTTTTTTAAAAAGTGAACAATTTATGTGTCAAAAACTATAGCTCTATTTAGGGAATAGTCACAAGATTATCCTAGTGTGAATCACATGCACCATTATTTATTTGAGCTGACCTTAAATTTGGTGGGCATCTAAATTAATCTATTTTTTAAATTGTTATTGTTGTTGTTAGGTGCTGTCGAGTCATGTCAGACTCATAGCAACCCTCGCAGGGTTTTCAATGTCTGATTGTTTTGGGATTGCCTTGGGAGTGGATTGCCATGTCCTTCTCCCATTTTTGTCGTGCTGAGAATCTAACTTGGGACCTCAGAGCCTGCCAAGCAGTGCTCTACCAACTGAGCTAAATCCAAGCCCCTTTAAAATTATTATTTATATTTTAAAAAACAATTTCTTATTTTTAAGAGACCATGAATTCACAAGTATTAAATAAATCCAATTCACCTTCAAATATCCAAGAAGAGAAAAAATATAGCAACAGGGAATAACCTAGGAAAAAAATGTTAGGTATATAGGAAATAGAGCTATTTGATAAAATATAAGAAGTGATGTTACTTTATTCTAGTATTAATTACCTAAAAAGGATGATTTTTTTTATGGTACTTGGGAGTTAAACCCAGGGCTTCACTTATATTTTGCAAGCGCTCTACCTCTGGGCTGCTCCCCCAGCCCATTTTATTTTTTGGTTTGAAAAGGGGTCTCTGAGTTACACAGGCTGCATCTTGCCTCAAACTCACTTTCTTCCTGCCTCAGCCTCCAGAATCAGTGGGATTACAGCTGTGTGCCACCACCCCCAGCTCTGAAAAGGGTATTTAAGCACTTAAATGTTAATAAGACCTTTCAGATGGCAAAAGTTTCGGTTAAGGTAGAAGAATTGGTTAGATTCTGTGTCATTCCTTTTCAGAATGATTACTGCACATATATAATTGTTTAGGGGGACTTTTTGCCTTTTAGTTATAAGGTACACTTGAGACTAAAATATCATAAAAAATATTATAAAATATTTGTCACATATGATTTGTTTTGTACTGTGGAAATGTTCCTAATGGAAAGAAAAAATTGACCTTCTGTATAAGTATTTTAGATCAACTTATGATGATTTTATCCAGTAAAAGTATAAATTTTATTACTCTGCAGATACGGAGGTTGGAGTTTTGGGCTGCATTTGACTAATGACCTTCGTTTTGACATAACAGTAGTTCCTGCCAATAGGACCCTTGCCAAGGTAAATTATGAGCTTTCTCCTGGGATGTCATAAAAATATTAATGTGAAAATGATACATTTAAGCATTTTCATGAAGTATAGATAAAATATGTACAATCAATTTGTTGTTATGCATACCACATAGCACCACAGCCACAATCTTGTGTACATACCCCAAGGAAATAGTTACACATGAGCACCAGAAGACATGTAAAAAACTGTGTGTACTATTATTTCTCATAATAGCCAAAGCACAACTCCAAGTGCTCATATGCAATAGAATAAACAAATAAATAGTTTCATATTCATTCAATAGAGTTTTCAGCAATGAAAATGAAATCATTCAGCTCTGTGTAGCAAGCAGGGTAAATCTCCCAAATGTTACTCATAAACAAAAGAAAAGACAAACTGTAATGCATAGACTATGGCTGCCTTTATTATAAACTTTGACAG
>VMDO01002235.1:44607-52107 GCA_007922755.1 Pedetes capensis
TTTTTTTTTTTTTTTTTTTTTTTTTTTTTTTTTTTTTTTTTTTTTTTTTTTTTTTTTTTTTTTTTTTTTTTTTTTTTTTTTTTTTTTTTTTTTTTTTTTTTTTTTTTTTTTTTTTTTTTTTTTTTTTTTTTTTTTTTTTTTTGTCGTACTAGGGGTTGAACCCAGGGCCTGGCGCTTGCATGCTTTGCAAGTACTGGACCACTGAGCTGCAACCCCAGCCCATTTTTTTACTTCTTTTGAGACAGGATCTTGCTAAATTGTACAGACTGCCTTTGGTCTTGAACTTGCGATCCTCCTGCCTCCACCTCCCGAGCTGCTGAAATTACAGGAATACCGTGCCCAGCTTGCATTTTTCTTTATGTATATGTCATAACATTTTAGAGAATGGAAATGTATGTTTTGTTTTGCTTCTTATGGAACCTGGAAACATAACTGTCTAATGGAGATAAATAATCCTGTTGGGTTTTGTTTTTCTTTCTAGATTACACCTATGCTTTGAAACAAGCTAGAGTCACTGAATTTTATGCATATAATTATCCACATGATCAACAGTAGCCACTGAGATTTTAAAACATCCTTCCCATATTTTTCATTTAGTAGTAAAATATATAGAGTCTTGAAAGAAATAGGGAAACTAATTTTAACTTAGTGACTGTTACATGCCAAACACTAGTGTCATCTTTTACACAAAATACTTAATTTCCTCACATCTCTATGAGATAGGTATTATTGGGACTATTTTAGCAGATTTTCATAAGGCCATGTGGAAAATTCCTCCTTTCTATGCTTACTTCCCTTTTCCCCCCTCCACCCACAGTACATATTCTTGCATCAACATGAGTTTCTAATATGAAATAAGTTCTCTAAATAAAATTTGTAATTTTGAATTACGAATTAGGTTTGAATTGAAGTGCATCAGTATTTTAAATCCCTCTTTTTTATGTAGAGGGAAAGGTAACTCGTGTCTTATGGGTTTTAACTAGGAATAGAAATTGGGGGTGGGATTTAAAGGTTATCAATCTTAACGCCAAGGACCCAATACTTGCATGCATATTTTATTTCTTTCTTTACCCTACCCTAGGTGCCATTTTTTTTATTACTGTTGTTGAGAGTCAGATTACCTGAATTCTAGACTCAGAATCACCATGGATCTTCCAAAGAGGAGATAATTTTTTTTCAGTTTATTTTTCAGTATTTCAAGCTTTGTCTATAGAAAAGATCTAGAATAACTAATAACTTACTTCTATCACTCAGAAAAGCTCACTTCCCATTCTTTGACCCATATTTAAGTTGGAAACAAATGGATTTGTGATGATGGTTCATTACCTTCCAAGGTGGAATAATTTATTGAGAAGTTGGTGCTTTCACTTTAAATATAAGTAAGATATCCTTTCCAATGTTAAGGAAGACTGATTTGGAAACAATCTTGATCTTGTGTCCTTTTGGAATTTAACAGGTGTGGTATGATCCAGAAGGCTACCACTCCCTTCCAGCTTACCTCAACAGCCTGAACAATTTCCTCCTGCGAGTTAACATGTCAAAACATGATGCTGCCCGACATGGTAAATAAAGTCACTTACATAGGGGCATCTCACATTGCAACTTTCACTATTACTTTTCATATAAACCTACACATTAGATCTGTTCCCTCACAGTGGCGAGAGTATTTTATGGCATCTAAATCACAAATCTTTAAACAAGAGTTTGGAAGTAGTAACTCCTTCCAGATGGAACATTCTGGATAATCTCTTTAACTTCAGGTTAATTTAATTTCCTCATTTACCAATTCAGGATAATGGTGCCAACTTCATGCTCATTCTATTCTCATACCTAGTAGTTATTTCTCATAGAAAATATTTAAAAACTATTTGCTTGTCTATAGGCAAAATTTTTTAAACAATGTGTACAAATAGTTTGCAAATCTAAACATAAAGATAAAACTTATAAACTGAAAAATTCTACACCTGACCAAAAATGTTACCATTCATTGAGCACTTACAATATGTCACGTGTTTTATATGAAATATTGCTAGTCCTTTCAGTACCCTTCAGGGTGAGTATTACTGTTCCCTACTGTTATTCTTCTGAGGTCCAGAAGTGGGATTTGAACCCAAGGCTGTCTGACTCCTGCCTGTTCATTTTTCTAATGCTCCAAACTGTTTCTTCAGACTTTCTGCTTCAGCTGAGATTCCCAAGAGACTTCCACATAGTTTTAAAAATAATATTGGGATTCTTTTAAATTGATTTATTTTTTCTAACTCAATTACTGCTCATCAGACAATTTCATCTTCTTGAGCCTAGCTCAAATTATTCTTCCATACCAGTCCTATAAAAATAATAATAATAAGGATGGAGAAAAACCCAGTCACACATTTGCTGGCCAAGACTGAGCCTAATGAAGAGCCTATTACCAATCCCTCCTTTTCTTTCATCTCTCTGCTGTTGGGCATAATAGTGCCTGCCAGGTATACTGCTGATTGTAGAAGTAAACTGTAGCATCAAATACTCATCCCAGCAACAGAATCTTTAGGAGTCTTCATGTCAAAGAAAACAGTATTTTCCCCCAATTGCTTTGGCATTTTCTTAGCAGGAAGAATCATAAAAAGAAATGACAAGATTGATAGTCCTTAGATCTCGAGCATCAATACAGGGCATAGTCAAAATGGTAAATTAAATGAAATGATGACTAAAGCCAGGTAAGTATAGCACAACCGGGTTTGAAATACTATTGAAAACTTGACTTCCAGCTGGATATTTTTATTCAGAGCAAAAGACATATATTGTTGTGACAGATAATGAAAATATAACTGTAGGAATGACTAGGGGAAAACACAGCAAAGATATAGAGAAGAAGATAACACTGCATTTGAAGTGTATTCTCCTTTCCTTTATAATTGGTGTTCATTACTTAAAGGCAAACCAAGCCACTCTACACTCTAGTGGGCTTGTTGTAACTCCAACCATTGTATTTTAAGTTTATAAACTGTACAAAGTAAGGGTTCTAGACCATACACATTATACTGACCTCAATTGAAATTTATTATTTTATTTTAAAAATAGGCTTAGCTGGAGTTGGGCATATAGAAATCAGTAGTAGTATCCTTTCGATTCCTTATTAATTTTTCTTATTCATAGTTATGGAAGTGGTAGCTTTCCACCCTCTCAGGAAGGCATTGATTTCTTTCAAAGAAGAAATCTATATCACTCTATAATACTTCTGAAATGCATGAAAAGGATCTACCCAGGCAATAGTTCTTGTCTTTACAAATCAACCCAGTTATTCTTCCACCACCTCTCTCTCACCCACCTCTTGTTTGAAGGCAGCTTTTTTAGGTTCTCCATGAATTGGGATTGTATTTTAGCTTTAAAATTGGTTTTCTTTGAATTCTATCATGCTAATAAAAATCTTTTAATTAGCTTTTCTTTGGAAGTCAATATTTATTATATTCATGTGGTTCCCTCTAGTGGTTAATTCCACAGGAAAATTCTGTCATTTCTTCCCAAAGGATACTGGTTTGCTTGTGTTCCCTAGCAAATGGTATACAACCAAACTCTTTTCTGTAAAACACTAACATATGGCTCTTTCTACTCCAGTGTTCAGTATCACCCTTTTTTGCATCAGCAGCAATGGTATGTAGGAAGCATCTCAGTTGGACTTTGCATCTGTAGAGAGAGCAGAAAATGTCTTCTTTTTGATATGTATGTGAGGAAACACTAATTTCAATTATAAGGTTTTATTTGATTTAATAACCATTCATTGACCAATCACTGTACTTAAGACTTTATGCTGGATACTGTAGAACCTACAGTGATGGTTAGAATACAGGATTCCAGTGCTGATACATTTTTTGATCTCCCGGGTAAAAATATGTGTGAAAACAACTGGTTCCTCTGGATTTTCATAGTGCACAAAAATATATTTGCAAAGATTCCTCTGGTGAAGTGGAGTATTTATTGTTTCTGAAATACAAAGAAGAAATAAAAGACAAGTTTTCCCCTGACTTAAGTAGGGTCCCAAGGAAAACAGAACCTTAGTAAAAAACAAAAAAAGGGCCCATTAATTGTTGCAAAATATAAGAAAGGTACATTCCTCAATTATGTGATTAAAATCATAGGTCATGCTGAGTTTTGTTGTTATTTTTTTGTTTTGCCTAAACTATATATTTTTCTTTAATATACAAATAGTGCAAATTCAAACTCCATGTCACACCTCTCTTAACTGTAAAGTTAAGTTAATGGAAGGAGTATGTCATTAGAATTCTCTGTAACATACAGGTCCTATGCTTAAATATCCTACTAGTATAAGCATATACTACGCAAGCAATTAGTGAGAAAGTTCTTGCTCAGTTTATGATTATAGGAACATGTATTTAGGGGATAACCACACTGCTATCCCCTACCATTGCTTTCCACATTTATTTGCCTTCACATTGTGGTATTTGGGATCCTGTTTCCAGTCAACTTTTGAATCTGACTGACCAAGATCTTCTAGGGAAGGGGAGAAAAGAGCCTTGTTTCCAATTCATAAAATATAACCAACCCAAGGAGATCCCAATTACTTGGGACTATATTGGAATTTTATTGCTCTTGTTAGGTGCCATCAAGTTGGTGCTCACTCATAGTGACCCTATGTACAACAGAATGAAACACTACCCAGCACTGTGCCATGCACATAATCTTTTTTTTTTTTTTTTTTTTTATGTTTCAGCCCACTGTTACAGTCCCTGTGTATCTTCTCATTTTGAGTCTTGCCACATCTCCAAATGGCGATCCCAGGGGCTTTACTCCATTTCCATCATTAAGATTGACTCTAGTTTAAGGAGGCAACTCTTCCCCAGTCATCTTTTGAATACCTCCCAACATGGGGGAATCATTTTCTGGCACTATATTTGACAGTACTTCTCTGCTATTCATAGGGTTTTCAGGGACAAATTGTTTCAGGAGTGGGCTTCAGGGTCCTTCTCCCTAGTCTGTCTTAGTCTGGCATCTCAGCTGAAATCTGTCCACTATGGGTGACCCTGATGATATCTGAGATACCGATGGCCTAGCTTTCAGCATCGCTGCAACATGCAAGTCCCCACAGCAGACAGATACATGAGGATATTAGAATTAAGTGATTACTTTTCTGGAGCCAGCTAATATTTACGAATCTTCCCAGACTTTTTTGTTTCCATGGAAATGTAAGGCAGAAGCTCTCAAATCCTTCTGTGGTAGATCTCTAGAACAATAGGCATCTTAGAAGTAGTAAAGGTGAAGGAGGAGTATCCTTAGGCTATAAAATTTCCCCCCCACAGTCATAGCACAGTAAGGGGTGGGAGGGGTGGAATGATGTCTGTTCTTTAGGGGACCTTCATGGTCCTCCTTTGAATTGCTTATTTAAATATATTGAATTTCTGAAGTGTTGCTGAAATGCAAACACACATATGGTCATATACAGAAAAGAAAGTGGAAAGCAATTATTTAAATGTAATAGAAGGACACGTGATATATAAGAAATGTAAATTCTTGTCCCCTTCTAAAAGATCCCACACAATGCAGAAAGCATTTTTTGTTTCTTAACATTTCTTTTTATAAGAGTGCCACCAATTGTATGACATCGATGGGATTAGGGGAAAAAAATCATTCTCCTTTAAAAGAGGATCCCCGAGGTAAAATTCTTTATATTAAAGCTTACGGAGCAATACATTGTTCATTATTCATCCAAAAATTGGTATTTCAGATTATCTGAATACCTACTAAATGAAGAACTGTTTCTCCTTCTAGGCATCATCATGTACAGCCATCCTTATCCCGGTGTGCAAGACCAGGAACAAGCCACGTAAGCAGATCTCCCTGGCATGACTACTTTCTTCTTGGCATAGCTGAGCCTCTGTATAAAGTGCTGTAATTGGAAATCACAGTAGTATGTGAATGAATGTCAATCTAGAAGGGCTGATAATATAAGTCACTGACTGGGATAAAAGGAAGTTTCTGAAAGGGTGTAGAGTGGAGCTGCCAAGTAGAGCTTGTTGACTGCAGATTCACCAAGTCTGCTGCTTTTATGAGTCAAGTGCATAAGTGCTTCATCATTTCAACTTCCCTGCATAGCATTTAAGTACTATTTCTATGCTCAAGATGTATATATCCCTTGCCTGTACTCTGTAACCCTTGGAGAGCAAGGTTTTTCTATCACATATGCCTAGCCAATGCAGATGCACTAGAGCTACATTTATTTCAGGGTCACAGCAGAGTCAGGTGGAAGATGTTATCTGGCTGCCCTGTCGGAAACCTTATTTGTGTCACAGCCAACTCTTGTACTGTTGTGTTGATAGTTTCAGTCATGAATCTTTCAGAAAGGAAAAGAGTTCCAAAAACTTACGCGTGCTTTCCTCTTTCTATTGCTCACTACAGAATCAGCAGTTTAATCGATATCTTAGTGGCACTGTCCATCCTGATGGGCTATTCTGTCACCACGGCCAGTTTTGTCACCTACGTCGTAAGGGAGCATCAGACCAAAGCCAAGCAGCTGCAGCACATTTCAGGCATTGGTGTCACATGCTACTGGGTGACAAACTTCATTTATGACATGGTAGGTTACTTATGTCACTGCAAGAACAACGGAATCATTTTGAATAGAAGGCATCAGTTTTGCATTCAAGAGTTATGTACTCTAGTTTTTCAGACTATTATCAAAAGGACAGTAAATTATGGAAAAACAATTTGAGCCAGGCTTATATTCACCCAGTGGTTGGAGGAAAGAGAAATCTGCCTACCTTCATCTCTGATCAAATTCCCAGGGTACTTGTTAATATGCAGATTCCTGGGCCCCCTTCCAGATCTATTAAATCCATATCTTGAGAGAGGAACATAAAGAGTAGGCATTTTAAACAAGATCTCCCTGGTGATTTTAAGCACATTGAAGACTGGAAACCTCCACTGTGGAGAAATAAAAGCTTATCAGCATTACCCAATTATGCCAAATAATCAAGCTTATAAAAATTTAATCAACTAATAGAGGAAAGTTTAAAATAGTAGTTCCTGCTGAATGACACATTAGGGAGGATTAACAGGAGGTGGGGAAAAATGTAGTTCATTGATAGCTCTCTCATTTGCATAAAATGTTCCCAAAGTTCAGATGGTTGTTCTTGATGACAAACATGCCAGTACTGGCCACAAGCCCAGGATGAGTATGCATTTGCTTTTGATTATGGTGAACTTGTCTGAGTTGTTGTCAAGATCATTGGCTGGAAGAATCAGAGAGTAATTAATGGCATATCCATTTTGTTAATGCATCCAGTGAGGTCTCAAATGTGTTTGTTGTAGAAATCTAAAAGAATGACAATGACCACACTGGACTTAATAGGAGCTTTAATGTTAAGAAAGTTTCAAGTACACACTTCTGTTAAGGTCTATTTACTATTGAGACTACTGTCTTATATCTGGTGCTCATTCCAATTTAGAAGATGTCCCACTCCAAAAATTAAACTACCACAACCTTCACTGAGTACATCTTGTTATAAA
>VMDO01002235.1:57107-164003 GCA_007922755.1 Pedetes capensis
TCTCTTATATGAATATTTGGGATTATTTCTAATATTTGTCAGAAAACTGCAAGTTAAAGAATATGACAGAGGCACCGGGCATGGTGGTGCATCCCTATAATCCCAGCGGCTTGGGAGGCATGGGCAGGGGGATCGAAAGTTCAAGACCAGAGGCAGTCTTTGTAATTTGGTGAGACCCTGTCTCAAAGAAAAAAAGTTTAAAAATGGGCTGGGGGTGCAGCTCAGTGGTACAGCACTTGCAAAGCATGCAAGCACAAAGCCCTGGGTTCAATCCCCAGTACTGCAAAAAAAAAAAAAAGAATATGACAGGGCACAGCGATTCATCCCTATAATCCCAGCAACACAGGAGGCAGAGGCAGGAGGATCACAGATTCGAGGCCAGAGGCAGCCTGTATAAATTAGTAAGACCCTGTCTCAAGATAAAACATAAAAAATAAAATGTGCTGGTGGTGCAGCCCAATGGTAAAGGACTTGCAAAGTATGTGTAAAGCCCTGGGTTCAATCCCTGAACACCACAGGGGAAAAAAAAGAATATGTATAAAATATACTACCATATGAATTAAAAAGTAAAGAAATGTACATTATGTTTTCACATATATCTATACACTAATCACCTAATTGTCAGTGCCCCTGCTGAAGAAAACTATATGTGGTTAAAGATTACTTATTTTTCACTATATATTCTCTGGTATGATTTGAACTTTAATACTATGATGGAGAGATATATGTATTACCCACTGAAAAATAACATTTGAATTAAGCAATAATAGGAAAGACGAGAAGAGATAGAGAAAAAGCATTAGGATGTATTTAAGAAAGTAATATCATTTGATTAGAAGATAGAATAAATATAATGAAATAATAGATGATAAAATCCTGTAGCCTTACCACCCTGACATCCAGTCCTATCAGATCTCAAAGCAAAACAGGGTCAGGCCTGGTTAGTATTGGGGAGACCGTCTGGGAACACCAGGTGCTGTAGGCTCCTGCTCCCAAAATCAAAGAAGCACTGACACAGTGCTGGGCATGGCAGAGTGTAGGACAGTGTTTCATCTCCAGTATATAGGGTCACTATGAGTTGGACCTCTACAGCACCTAACAACAACAATAAAAGCTTGTAGTGTGTTCAGAAGATTATGGAGTCTCTTGAATGCTTGGTAAAGAGATATGTGGTTTGGACTTAATTCACCAAACAAATGGTAGTACATTAAAAGTCTCTGAACAGAGAGCATCATGATTAAATGGTGCTTTAGGGAGGTGGTTTAGCTCAGTCGGTAGAGTGCTGCTGTGTGCTCTCTGAGGCCCTGAGTGTGATCCTCAACAGTTGCAAAAATGGGAGAAGGACCTGGGAGGTCACAATGTCAGGGAGTGTTTCATTCTGTTGTGCATAGGGTGGCTATGAGCAGGACCCGATTCAACGGTACCTAACAACAACAATTTTATAGATGTAGAACGCATAGGAATGGAAGAGTCAGAGACGTTGGAACAGTGTGAAGTTCTTGCAGAAATCTACGTGAGGCGTAGAGCTTATAGTGGGGCTAGACATAGACAGAAAATGGCCCATGGCAGGGTGTCAGAAAGCATTTTCAGTGTTTGGAGACTGACTGCATGAGCAGATTTTGGGACAGAGATGATTTAAAAAAAAAAAAAAAGACACCACTACAGGAATCTCTGAGGCTATCATTAAAAGAAGCAGAGACATTGACAGGAAGACCTGGATTCATTTGTTACTTTTCTAAATTTTGTTTTGGTATTTGTTTGGCAAGATCCTAAGGTGGCTATGGGATTAGTTTGCATAGATGATAACCCTAACATATAGGCTGTATCTTACACAAAATATTAATAGTAAAAAGTACAAATGATATTCGTGTTACAGACAATTTAAAAAGTAGAGAGATCTGCTGATAATATTGTGCTTATAGGTAACAACACTGTATTTGTCTTGATCCCTAGCACCACACATACACAGACACATACAAGGCAATAGAAAAAATGAGAAAGAATAAAATTAAGAAGTTAGATCTCCTGTTCAATGTTACCACAATTTTGAAAGGAAGAAAAGAGTAGATTTTTTTAAAAGATAGACATTGATCTTGGGTTGATAGGTTGTTAAGCCATACCAATGATTCTGAGTTTATAGCCATACCACTGTGGCATCAGATTTCAGAAGCTAAGCAGGGCTGACCCTGGTTAGTACTTGGATAGGAGACTATCTGGGAATACCAGGTACTTAGGCCAGGGAGAAGGACCTGGCAGCCCACTCCTGAAACAATAAGCCATTGAAAACCCTATGGATAGCAGAAAAATACTGACATGGTGCTGAGCACGGCGCAGTTTCAAGTAGTGTTTCATCTGTTGTACATAGGGTCACACAGTAAGTCAGACCTTAGGAACTAACTTTCAAACAGATATTTAACTCCTTGTTACTGAAATTAGGATTCTGAATTCTAACAGTGCCTCTGTAAACATTTTAGGTATGGAAACAAAAGCTATTTCCCAAATATCATAGTGAATATAGTGAAGAGAGCTCTTACTAATGTTTAATTTATTTGAGCAGAATAATACATAACAAATTTAACAGAACCCTAATAAGACACACACAATGGTGCATGCCTGTCATCCCAATACTTGAGAAGTGGTGGCAGATCAGGAGTTTGAACTCAGGCTGGGCTACACTGTGAGAACCTGTTTCAAAAACCCAAGGGCTGGGGATGTGGCTCAATGGTAGAGCACTTGCCTAGGATGTACAAGGCCTTGGGTTCAATCCACAGCACCACACACGCACACAAAAGAAGCCTAATAAGAGTACACATTCAGTATCATGAAAAACGCATTAAAGCCTTGTTGAAATTGAATAGTGTCATTTCAAAACCATTGATGTAAAAATCAATGGGTCCATTTTTTAGACTCTTCTTCAGGAAATTTATTTCCTCACCTGTAATGGAGACAACAGATGAAGATGAAGATGTGAGAGCTGAGAGGGTACGAGTTGAGAGTGGGGCAGCTGAGTTTGACCTGGTCCAACTCCATCATCTCACAAAGACCTACCAACTTATCCACAAAAAAATTATAGCTGTAAACAACATCAGCCTTGGGATACCTGCTGGAGAGGTAGGGAGTTATGTTTTGTTTCTGGTTTATTTCCTTTCTATTGGCATAAATGACAAAAATCTTTATTTTCTTCAAATTTCTTCCATAAATATGAAAATCAAGCTTTCTATATGTATATATACATGTGTATGTATATGTGTAATTTACATGTGTTCATGTATTATTTCCCTATGAATTTTCCCTCTTGATAGGGAAGATTCACATACTCCCACCACACAGCAAGCTCTGAGTCCTTCCCAAATTGCTGGCCTCTCCTCGAGGGACTTTGGGACCAGGAGTCCATTCAGGGTGCTCTCTTCAACCTTTCATCCCCAGACCTCTTCAAAAGATGCCGTAAAGCAACCAGAAGTTTTCAAAAATGGGGACCTAGTACTGCATCCATTTATTTTCTTGCTGTTTTCACAGACGCAGTATTAAGGCAGCTTTGAAAAGAAAAGAAAAAGTATATGGCTATTTCCTTTAGTTTTCTACACAGAGCCACAAATTTCATGCATCAAATTTTATTAACAAATAAAGAAATTATTGCTTCAGTAGCTTGTTCAGTAAAGCTGTGATTTTGTATGAATAATGTGAAATCTATAAGTGTAATTACCTCATTGAGTTAGCACATCTTGTGAGGTATTTTATCATGTCACATAAAGGGGTGCTGTAACAATATGTACAGCAGGTCCTCTGTATATATACAAATGTTCAGATGGCTAAAGAGAAAAACAAAGATACATAAGTACCCATTTGTTTGAAAAGGGAAAGTTTTACCAAAAGCCAACAGAGCACTACAATATCTGTAAATAATTCCTGTGCTTTATTTTTCTAGGAAATTTATTTCACCAAGGGAGAAGGAAAGAGATACAATAAAAACATGTTTCTAAGGTTCACATCTTTTTTTCTCCTCTTATATTAGTGCTTTGGTCTTCTTGGGGTGAATGGAGCAGGGAAGACCACTATATTCAAGATGCTAACGGGAGACATCATTCCTTCGAGTGGAAACATACTGATCCGAAATAAGACTGGGTATGAAAAGCTAATGTTTCCACATTACCCAGTATAGCATAATTAAAATAATTTAAGCGAATACTTTATGTAATTTTGTGATTATATAGTAACTCTTCGAGGGGGAGCCATTGAAGTGAGTGGAGAGTTTTAAACCTTTAAGTGTGATTGATAGATTATTTCATCTCTTTTTATCAATATCACCATCGTGACCTTCCCAACATTTGGGAACCAGAAGAGACCTATCTTTTGAAACTCCTATGTTTTTTATCTTCTCAATTCAGATCTCTGGGTCACGTTGACTCTCACAGCTCATTAGTTGGCTACTGTCCTCAGGAAGATGCCCTAGACGACCTGGTAACTGTGGAAGAACACTTGTATTTCTATGCCAGGGTACACGGGATTCCAGAAAAAGACATTAAAGAAGTGAGTACATACATGAAAACTAATTAATGTGAAGACTATGGTTATTTTGAGGGCTGGGATTTAGCTCAGTTGGTAGAGCGCTGCGCTGCAGTCTCTGAGTCCTGAGTTCAATTCCCAGCCCCGCAAAAATGGGAGAAGGACCTGGCAATCCACTCCCAAGGCAATCCCGAAACAGTCAGCCATTGAAAACCCTATAAGAGTCGCTATGAGTCAGATACCAACTCGACGGCACCTAACAACAACAACAGCAAATGGCTGTTTCTGTTTCTCCCCATCACCACACTCCTGGCAAAACAAACTTGACATGTGCAAAACTGTGCAAAACATTTCCCTCCTAACAGTGACAATGAACCCAACTGAGTTTGACTGTGTGTCCTATATACACACTCATGGACTCAGCTTTAGAAACTTTATGGCCTGTGTTTGTTCAGTTACCCTTTCAAGAACGATCAAATAGAGGCTTGAGCATTAGTTGGTGATGCTTGTACATTTTTTGGTGTTCAAATAACTGTTGATACATAGAATTAACTGCAAAATGCTCAAGTACAATAAAATAGCTTCCACCTTGATCCATCCATCTTCCTTCCTTCCTTCCTATTTTCCTTCCTTCCTTCCTTCCTTCCTTCCTTCCTTCCTTCCTTCCTTCCTTCTTTAGCTCTGGGGATTGAACCTAGGACCTCACACATGCTAAATGCCTGCCCTAAGCCTGAGTTATACCCTTGGCCTGTATTTTGGCTTTTAATCTTTGACTTTGTGCCTCACTGCAACTATTTGCCTTTATAATGGAATGGCTCACCCTTAGGGCATGTTCCTCTGTTTTTGAAATCCTGGGGACATGTTGTATAAGTCCAACTAGGATTTTATTATTTGTCAGGGCTATTTAACTACAGAAATAACCACAAGAACCCATGATGCCTAATGCACTACAGTTTTGACAGTGGGTCAGTTTTAAATAGACTTAAAGCCTTTGTGGCAACTCACCCCTCAGTAAGAAGAAAGATGAAGCAGTGATGACAATCAGTGAGAAACCTGCCTTTGAATTCTGCTTAAGTTCTTTTAAGCTTTTAATCTTTATAGGAGAATCCTGTGGTAATAAAGCATAAAGTACAACCTGCAATTGTAAACACACACATACACATGGGAGAAAATATTCCTTTTGAAAATAAGCCTCTGAGGAATCACTTTTATCTCTTTAAATGAACTATCAATTTTTAAGTGATCTTTTGAAAATGAAAATGAAATCTATTGTTGAATTTAACTGCTTTAATTTTGTCTAGGCCTATATTCTTAACGATAAAATTTTCTTTTTTGCAAAGCAGATTTTCCTCCATTTGGCCCTTTAAAGTTTTTGGCAGGGGAAGGTCAACCTAATTCCTCTTTTATTATCCACAGACTGTTCATAAACTCCTTAGGAGACTTCACCTGATGCCCTACAAGGACAGAGCTACCTCTATGTGCAGTTATGGCACAAAAAGAAAATTATCCACTGCACTGGCCTTGATAGGGAAACCTTCCATTCTACTACTGGTAAGAGAAGCACTATGAACACAGCTACTACATAATTAAAACAGCATATCCAGTTGTGTGTGGTAACGTGTCATCATTATCACAGCCCACATTTATTGAAGTCTCACTATATGCCACTTATGATGCAAAGTACTTATACTATCATACAAAGAGAATTTATATTGGCAAATAATTCATTACTACAACAATGTCCTCAAAAAACACTTTTATCTGAAATAATTGCTCAGTAGCTTCCTGGAGTAACAGCATGGGCATGGGAAATAGCCAAAACAAATTCAAGATATTCAAGTAACTAAGTTATAGAATGTGGTAGAATTTAATTCACATTTATTGATGAAATTGTCTCCTTTTCTGTTAGGGGCTGGCTGGGTGGACTAAGATTTTACAATTTCTACTAAGGAGGACATTGATATTTTAGGACAAAGTATTTTGCTAAAATTTTACTTACTTGCAGCTTAAAACTATGAGTTACCTAGCTTGGGATGTGATGGATAATATATCATGCTATTTTACCTAAATTTGGAAGAGGAACAGGAAGAAATTCCACATTTATATTTTGGTTAAGAGCTAGATAATTAAATTGATTACTGAAACTATAAATTGTACACAGTGGTAATATAGTATTCTGCTCTCCAGGCCCAACATTGTGAGAGAGTGTATATTTCAGAGAAACATACTTGCCCTTATTTTGGAAGATCACCTTCATTCAATGACCTCCAAACTCTGAAACAGCCTTAACTATATGCAATAAAAATTCAGTTATAAATCACTACCTTATTCCAGGGATTAAGTCATACAGTGGATCGAATCACTTACACTGCCCAGATAGAATGATGCAAATGCATCTTTCTATAATACCAGCAGCTTATAATGCATTATATCTCTGCCAGTCGATGCTTACAATGGAATGCTATTGTGTAAAGTGTACTTTAAATTGAACAAAACAATCCTTAGGTACCCCTGTGAGATAATAGATGTAAAGCATTTTAAAATATTAAACGTGTTACATGAATGTGATGTAGTAATGAGATGAACTGAAATATAGACTATGAGAGAAAGACTGTGTTTTCTTCTAGACATGTTTACTATATATGCCATTTTCCTCCGAAATAAGAGCAGTGACAGTATATACTTTACTGTTTCCCAAACTTAACCCTCATTTCTTTCTTTAAATTTCACATATTATTGTAAAAATAAACCTCTGATATTCTATGTACATAATATCCATTATAGATACATTTAAAAATTTTTTTACCTAATCTTGATCTATATTTTATTTTCTTATTCATCTGTCAAGATCTATTATTGCTTGGTTAGATTATCTATTGTTACATTTTAAAATCTTGTAACTGAACAGTTTTACAAAGCATCATTTACTTGAAAAATAATGTGTATTTTTCTACTTGGCAACTTCTACAAATCTTATTTTTATTTTCTCAAGGAGTGTTAAATTTCAATTAATATCACAAAACCAAAAATATGCCTCCAACCTATTAACTGAAATATCAAATTATTTTTTTTCTGCTTCAGTTAGCATATTATCACTCACAGTCACAATTCTGCTTTCAGGAGCAAGATGGTAATCTTGTTGATGTAGTTTCAAATATATATGTGACAATGTAGAATTAAATGTAAAAACTCTGCTTTGTCAGTAAGTGAAGGAGAATTTTTTTCCAAAGAAACACAAGAGATGGATATAAATTAACAGGGTGTCAACTTCATTGAAACACTTTTTTAAATAGATTGACAATTTTAAATACTTAATTTTGAGCTTTTTGACAGCAACAGAAAGAGGATTATAAAGTCTAAAACAAGTTAGTTTCAGGACCTCGAAAAGTGATTTCTAGGGAATTGAGACACAGTGATTCATGTAGAGAACCTCATCAAAAATTAATTAATTTGATAAATTTTTCTTGTAACTCTCTATTAAGGATGAGCCAAGCTCTGGGATGGATCCTAAGTCAAAACGACACCTCTGGAAGATCATTTCAGAGGAAGTACAGAACAAATGTTCCGTTATCCTTACATCTCACAGGTAAACTGAGGGTGAGACTTTTAGAGTCAAATGTCTCAGACTTTGGAAGGTAGATGAAAAAGGTAATCCTGCGTAACATATATAGATAATGAATTCTCACAGTAGTCTGAAAGGATTTTGTGTTTATGGTACTGGAGGCAAGTCAAGATGGTTTCCTGGTAAGAATATTGTGGTGGAACAGGGTGTAAGGTCTGAGCAGTCTTTTGAAAAACTTCTCATGATGTGACCCTCTTAACTCAACTATGACTGTCTATGGCCTATAAAATAAAGTTCATAATCCATAGGCTTACTATGCAAAGCCTTCTTTTGGATGGCCTTATCCAAATTTCTAGTGTTTTTTTTTCCTTATGTTGCTCTCTTCTATCAGTCAGTCTGAACGCTTCATGGTTCTGTACACAAACACTGCCCCTTACTGTCTCTATGTGTTTCTCAGCTGTGCTTTCTTCTTGAAATAGTCTCTTCACAAAAATCTTTCCACATTGTAATCTGGCCAATCCTTCCAGAATCAGTACACATCCCACCCTACCATGAAGTATTCCCTCCCAAACAGCTGAGTCTGAGAGATACTGAAGCAGTTTATCTGTGCCTGTCTTGTGACACTGGCCTTGTATTATAATTTGGATTAAGTTCACTTTGCATTATAATGATCATACAGTATACAAAGTATTATATTGGTTTTTTTCTTAACCAAGAGACTTGCTTATATCCTAGTTTTGTCCACAGCACACATTAGTCAGTCATTTCATTTTCAGGAACTTTTGTATAAAATGGCCAGGTTGATACCTAAGATCACCTCCAGTTATCATAGACCATGAAATGAGAGAGCATAAAATCAAACACAGGTTTACTAGTTATAAATTCAAAAACATAAAAGCTAACTGGAGTATGAGCCATAATGAAAAAAGCTTGGGGTTATTTTGGAAACACTTCTTAGAAAATGTAGATCTTGAGTCAAGGCTTAAAAGAGCTTGAAAGAAATATTGGATTTGATAGTGGGAGCATTCTAGGTGACAGAGATGGCCTCGAGTTGGGAAGAACAGCACTAAATCCTACCTGAAAATATTTTATTTATATTTTAAGAGATTTTTTTTTGCTCTCCTTCAAGAGAAATTTTTTTAGATGTCACAATGAAAAATTAAGCTGATGCTTATGAACTGCAACTCAATTTTCTGTGGGCTGAATGTTGATATGATTCTGCTTTGTCTATTAGCATGGAAGAATGTGAAGCCCTCTGTACCAGGCTAGCCATTATGGTGAATGGAAGATTCCAATGCATTGGATCTTTGCAGCACATAAAGAGCAGGTAAAAAACAAATATGTTGTCTAACACATAGTATAGGGCAATTAATCTAATGGTGCTATTGTCAGTATCAAGGACTCTCTCAGTAGCTTATCCTGCAATGACTAGTAAAATAGGAATGGAAAAACTAATCATTAGAAGTAATCATTGATTCACCTTAAATTTAAATTATGTCATTGAAAGTGGTTGTATTTTTAGTAACCCCAAATCTTAGAATGCCTAAAGCTTATAATAAAATAATAATTAATAATCTATAACCAAAATACTCCTAGGACGCATTTTCAAGAATTTACCCAACAACAAATTAGACCTTGACAAGTACCTAAAGGCATAGATTATTTTTTATCTTGCAACTTCATTTACTATTTGCACAGGCTTTCGGTAAGCTATTTAACATTTTTACCACATTGAAAACCTTTTAATCAAGAACTCATTGGGGAAATGTGCATAAAGATCATATTACCATCAAATTAAAATTAAATTAATAGTTGACATTCAGCAGAGTGTATGTGCATTTTTGTATATCCATGTTAATCTCCACATTTCAACATTTCATGTTGTTGTTGTTGTTGTTGTTAGGTGCCGTCGAGTCGGTATGACTCATAGCAACCCTCTGTACAACAGGGGAAACACTATTGTCAGTGCTTCTCTGCTGTTCATAGGGTTTTCAATGGCACAAAATACCTTATACTATTCTGTATAGCAAATTGGTTGTCTTATAAAAAAAATAAAAAGTTAACCAAGATAGGGAAAAGAGTATGACAAAAGCTTTATGTTGCTTTTAGAGAGTTTGTTGTGACCTGTTGACAAACTATTCTTGGTGTAGTTAGCTCTAGCATATTGGTTTAATATTTATTTTTAAAACCCCAATGATTTTAATCTTTACTGTTGATACCACATTGCCAATATTCTGCCTCTCAAGACATGCTTACTTTGATTCAGAAAGCATTTAACCTCAGAAATTGACATCCATTGCCAATTTGTGGATATCAAAGAAAACCAAGATTTTGTTTTGTTTCTAATGTTGCTTTTACCAAAGAATCTGACTTAGTACAAAGGTAGAAATAAATTAAAAATCCTGGCATTATCATGGCGTGACTATTTCCAGTTCACAACATGTCCTGGGCTTTTATGGCAAAATACCAGTCTTATTATAAGAAAAGGGGCTGTAATGGTCAGCTGGGGTCCTGTTTTACTACATAGAATTCCAGGGGAGCTATTTTGGCAAAATGTAATTCATAGTGTATTTTGCACTATTTCCTTCTAGGTTTGGACGTGGATTTACTGTCAAGGTTCACTTGAAAAATAGTAAAGTTAGCATGGAGACCCTCACAAGGTTCATGCAGCTACACTTTCCAAAAACGTACTTAAAAGTAAGTGATGGTGCCACCTTTTGACCTTGATTGGCTTTGATAGTCATAGCCTAATGTTATAGAGGATGTTTGCCATTTCCAAGATGGGATCATAGCTTCATTATTAATATATTAGTTCAAAGTGCATAAGGTACTCTGAAGTGCATTTAACATGAACAAGTAGAATTTTCAAATTATATATTTTTATAGAGATTTAAAGTTAACATAGTCCTTTTATATATGTTTATTTCTTCCTCACAAAAGCTTTATGATCTACTGTATTTGTCTTCAAGTGGTATATGTTGCCAGTTACTGGTTATATACATTAGGGAACTGAGGGATAACAGGTATTACACGACCAAGGACATTTCTTCCTAGAAAAACAATTAGTGAGTTCAGAATGAAACAGCTAGAGGAGTATGTCTTCTTTGATCCTCACATTTGAAAAATAAACCCACAAAGATCTGAGTAGTTCTCAAGTACTGGTCTAGTTGAAATTCTGTAGTACTGATTTCACCTTACTAATCGTAATAGCCACAGGATGGACACACAGTGAAATATACATGTAAATTTCTCATAGCACATACTTTACAAAATGTACTTGTCAGAAAGAAAAATCATTATAACGTATTTAATGGAGACGCAAATTTAGAGAAATTGATGATGGCAAATAATTATTGTTAAAAGCAAATCAGGTAAGGAATAATGCAAAGAAATTGGAAGGTTTTGGGGTGAGCAGGGCTGTGCTGAGTGACATTCTACAAGACATTTAAAGTCTGATCCAAATTTTTTTTTATATAAATAGGAATAAACATCTACTTCACCAAACTGGTGTGAGAGCTAAATGATAGTGTCTATAAAGATACCTCATAACCTATGACACATTATTAATGTCAAGTGATTTTAGAGAACAAAACTATGCATTTTTAAAAACAATTCTTTTATCTTTACAAAGTACTTTTTCCTCAGCCTTCCCAAGTGTTGGCTAACTTCTCCAAGAAATAATAGCTTTTATGATTCGTATGAAGGCCCATTTTCTATCACCCACCTAAATTTAAATCAATTTTAAAAGTTAACAGTTTTCTTGCACAAATTGTGTTGGTCACACACTTTTTCTTTCAGTGAGTGATGAAATTACATTTTTCCTGATATGTTCCTCATGGGATCAGGGCTATCCAAAGCAAATGAAGTGGTGATAAAATTTGATTTCTCCCTAAGCAAAACATCCTTTATACTTCTGCAGTGGTTCCTAGATCTCCAGAAGAGAAATAGCTAGAGCAACAATTGAAGAGTAAAAATAAGCAAGATGGCCAGGTTACAGTGATAGGTGTAATACAAATAAAAAACTATGGGAGAGGCCAGGCCTGAGAAAAGAGTGATAAAAAGGAAATCTGAATACCAAGCTGAAATACACCATCTTGATCTGCTCCATAGAAATCATAGGGGAAGATCTGGAGTAAGAAAACATCTGACCAAACTAGTATTTAGGAAAAAAACCTAGCTGTTTTGTGTCAGAATAAATTGATGTGTCTAGTTTCTAGGATTCTGAAGGGGCTATTGCAGTAATTCAAGTGTGGAGTGATGAATGTCAAGTTAATAATGTGTATGGTACAAATAGGGAGCAAAGGTTAAATATGAGAGATATCTTAAAGGAAAAAAATATAAAGGAAAAAAATAAGATATGGTAACTGATTAAATATCCAGGAAAGCAAAGTGTTAAAGATACTGCAAAACAGTAAGAATAGATTACTAAGTAAGAGATTACTATTGACTGAAATTTTTAAATTGGAAAGAATTTAAGGTGCATTGAGAAAGTATGCGACATCACTTGAATGAAGTTTCTCCTAGGAAATGCTTTTGAAATCTAAAGTTTTTGGCCAATATAAATCAAAGAGCTAATACCTGATGATTTAGAACAATCTAACATAAAAATGAAATTTCTAAAATTGATCTCCAAGAAAGCTTATATGAGCTGAGCATAAGCTGATGTATGAAATACCATTCTACATTTTTTTGAGATGTGATTATGACTGTGAGCACACATGAATTCAGAATGTTTGGGAATTTTCATTAACTTTTTAATTTGTTTCTCTTTGATGTTCATAAAATTTTTCATCTCATCTTTACAAGCTGTTAGTTTCAAACACCCATTGTTTGCACTGTAGCATCTTTTTCAGTGGAATGAATTCAGTATTTTTTCTTAGTTCTTGGTAAATTATGTCTAATCAAGTCAATATTACCTCACAATGTAAAATGACTTTTCTCCTTTGGTTCCCTCAGGATCAGCACCTCAGCATGCTAGAGTATCATGTGCCTGTCACAGCAGGAGGAGTGGCAAACATTTTTGATCTGCTGGAAACTAATAAGGCTGCTTTAAATATCACAAATTTCCTCGTGAGTCAGACCACCCTGGAAGAGGTAAGATACGTCCTATGATCCATACGCATAATGTCACCTATTAATTATTATGCATCCTGATTATTTCTTTTTAATGACATTTAATTTGGTTTTAATTGAAGCCATACCTAATCTTATACCTGAAAAGCATAGTAAAGAGCCTACTTTATTTCTAACTGCATTTGGGGATATTACAAAGTGTAAATGGCATTAACCATTTTTTAATGGAGAAATGAAGATTTTTTTGCATTCTATATGACATGTCTTTCCATAAAGTTATACATATATGTAAAGCAAAAACACTATTTTCATCAACACAATAAATAGCTGTTAACTTTTCCCTTTCTCATTTCAGAAATAATGTTTATATTGATTGGCTTCCTGAATTATGGTAATACAGGGTTAGCTAGAGAAAATGTGCACACGTTTAGGTCCACTAAATACACATAGTCAAAGGAGCAAATGCAGAATTCCTTTCCACTTGTATTTGTCTTTATTATATTTATATTCAATAACCACAGGCTTCTTAGGCCATCCTTTGTCACTTCTACACTATTTTAATGTTGAACAACTCAACCAACATGATGTATAGAAGATTTGATTGTGTCTAAAAGTCCTGACTGGCCTCTCAGTCAACATATTATGCTACATTTTACTCACAATTATTTTATGTGCCTTTAGGCATTTTAATAGAGATTTAAGATAATTATGGCTTTGCCAACACAGAAAATTTATACTTAGACTTGTAACCAACTCCTAGCACCTAGACTCTTGATAAATAGTTTTTGGATGAATCTATGACTAATAGATTTAATGATTTTAAACATATAAAGAGGTTTTCCAGTTAAATCATTGGCACATTAACATAACGTGAGCTTTCCATATAAATTTTATTTTAGTGCATTACCTCTCGAAACTAGTGAAATTTCTCCCAAAATTAAACATTTGATAGGATTTGGTGTTGGCCTCCTTGTCTATACTTGATAGAGATAACAATGTAGATTACATGGCTACAGATATGTGACAACAGATATTCAATCATAGCTTTAGATTTAGATTGTGACTACAGGTGTAATCAAAATCATAGATACTGTTGCTATTTTCACACCTCAGTTTAAGTTGACTATACAAAAGAATTTCTAGTGAGTGTGTGCATATGCCCTGATAAAATCTAACTTTCTTATTTATTCTTGTATTATGTGTATTGGCAGGGGGCAGGGATTAACCTCATTTCTTCATTCATTTGTTGGAACTAATGGCTTTATCTCCCCTGAAAAAATCAGGTTTTCATCAACTTTGCCAAAGATCAAAAATGTTATGAAAATGCTGATACCAGCAGCCAAAGTTCTACCATAAGTACAGACTCACAGGATGACCAGATGGAATCTTAGCACCTGCAGCAAATTCAGTTTCAGCATATGACCAATGGATGCATTTTGGAGAAGATACCACTTCCGCAAAAAATCTCTTCATTTTAAATTATTATACTACATGGCAAATGACCATTGTATAAGACTTACAAGTTATTATAAATGGAGAGTTTTCTTTCTGAGGTCAGAGAATTGCCACTGAAATGAATTCTTCTATGATCAATACTGTGAGCATGCTAATGTATATGCTGGTAATTCTTAGACAAAGGTGAAACCACCTAACGATGAATGTCTTAATTTATTACTTTCAATAAAAAGCTTAAAAGGCATGTATATTAGTAATTGAAAAGAAAGAATGAAAGGAAAGTAAGGTGGATTGGGGGAGATAGGGTTGGGAAGTCAAACAACATAATTTATTTCTAAAAAATAACAGACTATCTATCATCATGAAAACATGCACTTACTGTGATGTGTAGATTGCTAAGGGCCAAATTAATGTTGGCAATAAGCAGGGAGCGCAATATCTGTAAGATGTATATACATCAGTTTCAGTACCTGTGAATACCTGGGGATATTCCGAAACCTCCCCCGAAAAAGTACCTTTCTACAAGAATGCAATCAAAAGGCAGTTTACCCTGGTGGTAAACAGAACTTAGACTCCTTCTTATTATGCCTCCCAAGAGTAAGGCCTAGGACTGGGCAAGAAGCTACTTGCTCTTCAACAGGGAAGTGGGTGTGCAAGCTCTGCAGATACAAATCCCCAAAACTGGTGGAGAATTCATGCACTGTTTTTGAAACTGATGCAGAAACTCATATTTCAGGGGCTGGAGTTGTAGCTCAGTGGCAAAGCATTTATTTGCCTACTATGCAAAAAGCCCTGGGTTCATTCATTCCCTGGCACCATCGAAAACAAAAAAAAAGAAAGAAAGAAAAAGGAAAAAAACAAAGAAAAAAGAAAAAGAAAAATAATCCTCATATTCTAGGTTTCTCCTTAGGGAACGTTCCTGGAAAAGGAAAAGTAATACGAAGATAATTTTTAGCTTATTACCCACTAACCTAGAATCATGTGTATGGTTATAGGATAGATTTCTTAATAATGCCAAATTAGATGGTCCTCAAGGAAGGTGCTATATGTGCCGTGTGTGTTTGTGTGTGGGTGGGTGTGAGCATGTGCGTGTACAATTGTGCCAGCTTTGGCATGACTATTTCTGTTTCAAAAACCAATAAACTCAAAGTTTAGAAAAAAAATTCATGGTGTCATTTTGTGTGTTAAGTACAAGCCAGGAATCTAAAACTAAGAGTAACATGACCTATGAAGTCCCATATGATCTGGCCCCTGCTTACCTCTCTACCCTCACCTCTGTCCATCTCTTCTTATTCTTTAAGATCTAGTGATGCTGACTTCTTACAATTTTTCTAGGGCTCCCCAAATCCTTTTCATCTCCAGAGCTTTACACATGCTGTTTACAAATGCTTTACATATTTCCTGCTGAAAATGTTCTTTCCCTACTCTTTGAGCCCAGCTAAAGTCTTCAGAAATATTACACTTTCTCAGAAATGTTATACAGCCCTATTTCTCAGTATAATTCTGATCTCCCTCCTCTAATACGGTGCTTTGTTTACCTCCTACTGTTCTGTCACAGCATGCATCATAATTTGTCACATATCCAGACTCATGGTACATATCTTAACATATCTTAACAGATGGCAATACAATTTCACTTAGGATAGAAAATGTCTTTGGTGAGTATAAAATGTAGATAAGCCTTTTGCAGTAAAAAGGGTCACTCTGAAAGCCTGAGCGTCTTCAGGAGCCCAGGGGACAAAAATGATGGCCAATCTCCATCAAAATATGAAAGGAATTTGTTTATAGGAAATTGTGTGACTGGTCAGTTACTTGATTGCCTCTGGAGGGAAAGGAAGCAAAAGGAAAGGAGAAAAAGGATGTGGAGGAAAGAGGAATCAGTGAAATTATGGAAAGGTGCATAAAAAGAGAGATCAAAGTCCAGCAAGAAAAGGAAGTGGTTGAATGGACTTTGAAAACCATGAATATCCAAATACTTTTTCACATCCATTTGCTGTGCAGCCTTACTGTGGACTGTGTTCATTACTATTAAATCTTCATTAAAGTCACCCACACTTACAGATGCTTTATATGAACAAATGTCTTGAAAAACCTGTCAATAAGGTACAGAACACTGACTGCTTTGTTGTAGAGAATGAGAAGCCTAAACGCAGAAGAGATCCATGGGCTAGGGAGGCTCTGGGACATGTGCTGAGCAGATCTTCTGACCATCCTACAGCATGGATCAGGAATTCCGGCTGATCTTATCTACCTCTCAGTGGGCAGGTAAGTCCCAGTGGCCTCTGGACTACTCTAATTGCGCCTTTATTTGAAAATTTAATGCTTTCCCCCCCTTATTAGGCCTGAAACTCAATGAGGACAGATATCTATTTTGATCTTCCTAACTGTCACAGGGGCTGGGATTTAGCTCAGTTGGTAGAGCGCTGCACTGCAGTCTCTGAGGTCCCGAGTTCAATTCCCAGCACCACAAAAATGGGAGAAGGGCCTGGCAATCCACTCCCAAGGCAATCCCAAAACAGCCAGCCATTGAAAACCCTATGAGGGTCTCTATGAGTCGGATACCGACTCGATGGCACCTAACAACAACAACAACTCTCACAGCAGTACCTGAACACACAATAAATATTTGTAGCACTCAATAAATATTTGTTGGTTAAATTAATAAATAAATGAATGAGAAACAAAAGAGTAGCGAGCATGGTTGGTATGGTAACCAAGCATCCTTACTCTGTTTAGATTTTTGAAATCAGTACTGTTTCCCACAAGGTAATTTATTCAGAGAAAAGAAAAATGAAAGATGATACTTGATTCCATGTTACAGATATTACAGTGAATCTACTGGGATGGGAGGATTTTGATAACTTCTTTGGAATTATAATTCTAATGCCTTGCTTTTGCAGATTTCTGAAAATTTATTTCTTCTTTGTATTGTTGTCTATTAGGATGCACTATATTAGAGTTTCATGGCCCCTTTTTACAAGTAAGGAAGGAACACACATCCCTTTGGGTTTTTCTAAAATCAAGGACGTGCTTTGAGAATTACCAGTTCTCCAAGGACTGTCTCCACTCTAGATAACACATATGTAATCTCTTTTCTTTATATAAGTTACTTGGATTGCCTCTGAGGATTGTAGCAATTTTCACTTCATCTACAAAACTCCAATTCTCATAATATTAAAATATTGGGTGTAAAATCAGAGGAATGGAAAATTGGTACATGCAACTACTTTCACCAGATATGCTCTCTCCCTTTCTGGTCCACTTCTGGACAAACAGCAAATTTGGCCTTGATAAGGATGGAGGAGATGGAGCAAGCTTGTATCCTCTTACACCCACCTGATCCCCAGGAGCCTGCTTGCTTCAGTAACCAAAGCTTCTCAGTGTAAGGCAGCCAGCTAAAATGAAATTAACAGTATTATGGCATCATTAGTTACCAGGTTAATCCTAGCACTCATTATAAATCAGACCTATTTTCCATAATCTGTAAGATAAAGTGAATTTCTTAACTAATCTTCAAAGTAGTTCATAATCTGATCCCAACACTTCCACCTCTTTTTCCATGTAGTGTAAGCTCTGTCTACCTGTATTTCCTGATTTTCCTATTTATGTCAGACACTTTCTCATTTCTATGTGATGTTTCTCCTATTACTCCTTCCCTTTGAAACAGCTCTTCTCCCTGTCCACTCTGCTTCTCTTGGGAATTTCCTTTTCATCTTCATCACTCTTCTCATGTCTTCTCTCTAAGGAATCCTTCCTGGAGAGCCTCGGGCTAAGTTAATTGCTTTATTCTTTGTTAAAAAATCATTTTTATTCTTCTCTCTGCCAAGCATTTCCATGTTGCGTTATAAGTCATTTCTATATGTGTCTTTTTCTCCATAATATACTCTAAGTTCCCTAAGAGTAGTGACTAATCTTTTTTTCATCATTGTACCTCCCATATCCAGCATAATATCAACATATTGTTGTTTCTCAATAAATCTTTGAAGGACCAAAGAAGTTAATTTAGCTTTAGAAATATTGTTATAATTTTTTGCTTTAATTTTTTTGCAGTTACATTTGCTTTCACTTTAGAAGACTACCTATTAAAGCTTAATGCTAAGTGCTAGGGCAAAAATGCAGATAACCAATATTTTAAATCAAAATGTTGATTTTTTCCATAGAGGCCATTTCAGTGCTAAGCATTGGACATACTGCTATTTTATTGACAGTATTACTATGATGGTACTGCATGTTTGTTGTTAGGTGCTGTCAAGTCATATCTGACTCATACAGGCTCTATGTACAACACAATGAAATAATCCCTGATTCTGTACTAGTCATAGGATCTTTTTTATGTTTAAGCCCACTGTTACCTCCACTGTGTCAACTATCTAGTAGAGGATCTTCTTTTTCTATATTGACCCTCAACTCTTCCAAACATGATGTCCTTTTCCAGGGATTGGTCCCTCCTGACAACATGTCCAAAATACATAAGATGTAGTCTGGCCATCCTTGCTTCTAAGAAGGACTCTGATTGCACTTCAACTAGGATAGATCTGTTTGTTCTTTTGGTAGTCCATGGTATATTCAATATTGATCTCTAGCACCATAATTCAAAAGCATCAATTCTTCTCCTGTCTCCCTTATTCAACGTACAGCTTTCACAACCAATGATGTGACTGAAAATACCATGGCATGAGTCAGGCACCCTAGCATCTTCAGTGTGACATCTTTACTTTTCAACAATTTAAAGAGGTCTTTTGCAATAGCATCTCCCAATGAAACGAATCTTGACTGCTGCTTCCATGGGTGTTGATTATAGAACCAAGAAAAGTAAAATCTTGGACAACCTCAATCTTTTCTCCATTTATCATGAAATTGCATACTGATCCAGTTGTAAGGATTTTTGTTTGCTTAATGTTGAGGCACAAACCATACTGAAAGATACATTCTTTGATCTTTATCAGTAAATGCTTCAAATTGTCTTTACTTTCAGCAAGCAGAGAGTTGTATCATCTGCATGCAATGCAGGCTGCTAATGGTCTTCAACCAATCAAGATGCCACATTCTTCTTCATAAAGTCCAGCTTCTCAGATTATTTGCTCAGCATAAAGACTGAAGAAATATGATGAAAGGATACAGCCCCCATGCGCACTTGTCTCGACTTTAAACCAAGTAGTGTTTCCTTGTTCTGTTCGAACAACTGCCTCCTAGTCTCTGTACACATTCCTCATGAGTACAATTAAGTGCTCTGGTATTCCCATTCTTTGCAATGTTATCCATAATTTGTTATGATCCACACATTCAAATGCCTTTGCATAGTCAATAAAACATAAACATCTTTCTGGTATTCTCTGCCTTCAGCTAATATCAATCTGACATCAGCAATGATGTCCCTGGTTCCACACCTTCTTCTGAATCCAGCTTGATTTTCCTGGAGTTCCCTGTCTATATACTGCCGCAGTCACTTTTGAATGATTTTTAGTAAAATTTTGCTTGTGTGTAATATTAATGATACCATTAAAAAATTTCTACATTCAATTGGATCCCCTTTCTTGGGAATAAAGCACTAATAAGGATCTCCCCCATTCAGTTAGCCAGGTAGCTGTTTTCCAAATCTCTTAGCATAAATATGTTAGTACCTCCAGTGCTGCATCTGTTTGTTGAAACATCACTATTGGTGTTTCATCAATTCCTGGTGCCTTGTGTTTCACCAATTCCTTCAAGGCAGCTTCCACTTTGTCCTTCAGGACCATTGTTTCCTGATCATATGCAATTTCTTAAAATGGTTGGTCATCCACCAATTCTTTTTTGGTATTATGACTGTGTGTATTCCTTCCATCTACTTTTGATGTTTCCTGTATTGTTTAATATTTTCCCGGTAGAATCCTTTCCTATTGTCACTTAAGGCTTGATTTTTTTCTTCAATTCCTTAAGCTTAAGAAAAATGGAGCATGTTCTTCTCTTTTGGCTTTCTAATGCTAGCTCTTTGTACATGTCATTATAATATTGGATTTTGTCTTCTCTAGCTACCCTTTGAAATATTCTGTTTAGTTCCTTAACTTCATCAAGTCTTCCTTTTACTTTAGCTGCTTGATGATCCAGGGCAATTTTCAGAGTCTCTTTTGACATATATTTGGTCTTTGTTTCATTCCTTTCTTTTTAATAACTTTAATAACCCTTTGCTTTCCTCATGAATGATGTCTTTGATGTCATGCCACAACTCATCTGGTCTTCAATCATTAGTATCTAATGTATCAAACCTATAATTAAGTGGTTTTTGAACTCAGGTGGAATTTACTCAAGGTCATATCTTGGCTCTTGTACACTTATTCTAATTTTCTTCAGTTTCAATTTGAACCTCCACATGAGCAGTTGATGGTATAATCCACAATAAATACCTGGTCTTGTTCTGACATTTGATATTGAGCATTTCCATCATCTCTGTCCACAAATGTATTCAATTTGGTTCCTATATGTTCCATTGGATGAATTCCACGTGTATAGTCACTATTTGTGTTGGTGAAAACATGTATTTGAGATGAAAAGGTCATTAGTATGACAGAATGCTATCATGCAATCTCCAGCATCATTTCTGTCACCAAGGCTGTATTTTCCAATGACTGAGCCTTCTACTCTGTTTCCAACTTTTGCATTCCAGTCACCAGTAATTATCAGTACATCCTGACTGTATGTTCAATCTATTTCAGATTGCAGAAGTTGGTAAAAATCTTCCCTGTCTTCATTTGTCGCCTTAGTGGTGATATTAACTGGCCTTCCTTATAGGCATATGAATATTATTCTATCATTGACAACATTGTACTTCAGAACAGATCTTGAGATGTCTTTTTTGATGATGAATGCAACCCCTTTTCTATTTAATCTGCCATTCCAGGCATAGTAGACCATATGATTATCTGACTCAAAATGGCCCACGCCAGTCCATTTTAGGTCACTGATGCCTAGAATGTCAATGTTTATCTGCTCCATTTCCCTTCTGATGATTTCTAATTTTCCTAGGTTCATAATATGTACAATCCATGTTTCAATTATTAATGGATATTTACTGTTTTTCCTTCTCATTTTGAGTCATGTCACATGAGCAAATGGAAGTCCCTGGGGCTTTACTACATTCCCCTCATGAAGGTAGACTCTATTTGAAGGTGGCAACTCTTCCCCAATCCTTCTTTCTTTCTTTCTTTCTTCCTTTCTTTCTTTCTTTCTTTCTTTCTTTCTTTCTTTTTTCTTGCAGTACTGGGGGTTGAACCCAGGAACTCACACTTGCATGCTCTGCAAGTGCTAGACCACTGAGCTGTACCCCATTTTTTTTTTTTTTTACTTTTTTGAGACAGGGTCTCACTAAGTTATGCAGACTGCCTCTGGTCTCGAACTTGAGATCCTTCTGCCTCTGCCTCCCAAGTGGCTGGGATTACAGGTATAGGCCACCGCACCAGACCCCAGTCCATCTTTCAAGTGCCTTCCAACCTGGAGGGCATTTTCTGGCACTATATCAGACAATGTTTCTCTGCTATCCATGGGTTTTCAGTGGCTAATTGTTTCAGGAGTGGGCTGACAGGTCCTACTCCTTCGTCTATCTTAGTCTGGAAGCTCAGTTGAAACTTGTCCACCGTAAGTGACCCTGCTGGTATCTGTAATACTGGTAGTATAGTTTTCAGCATCACAGCCACATACAAGAGCTTACCATATGGAAAACTAACAGACATATGGGGGATTAAAAATACAGATACTATTTAAAATGAAATGTTTTCACTAAAGTAGTATTAAGCTTAATCTCTCCCTTTGTACAAGTACAAAAGCTAGGGAAAGATACTGTTATAGTTAAAATAACAATTGCTGTTACTTTTATTAGGTGCTGTCAAGTCATGTCTGACTCATAGCAATCCTATATACAACAGATTAAATGCTACCAGACAGTATGCCATGGTAGGCACTATTGTCAGTCCTTTTCTGCTGTTCATAGGGTTTTCAATGGCTGATTGTTTTGAGGGGATGGCCTCCAGATCCTTCTCCCAAGCCCACAGCACCCAGTACTTCCACTCAATCTCCCATACAAGGACCAGGCACCACCCTGCTTTTACTCTGAGATGTGATGAGATCGGATGTCATAGTGGTATGGTAGCAGGCAAAATAGCAGTAACTACCACTTTGTGGCAAATTGTTGGGTGTGAAACGCTAGGTCAAGTGTGCCACATTACTATATTCTTATTTAATTCTCACAACAAACTTTGAATTCATTAGCCCCTTTTATTGACAGAAACATTGAAAGTTAGAAAAACCTAGAATCATACACTGAAAAAGTGAATTTGACTCTACAGACTGTATTCTGACATAAACCACTCACATACATATACAAAAGTTTGAATATGTTAATTATGATGTATAAAATTCTCTCATAATTTAGTGATGAACAACATTTATGTCTGTGTTAACTTGGAAAGGGAACTACTGCCCCATTCACACTTACTGCTCCCTCGACTTCTAGTGTTATCTCCAGTACATATTTCTGGAATGAACAAGAAGACTTGCAGAAGGAAAGTAAAAGTTCCCTTGTTTCCCTTTTTACAAGAGTTCTAGTTCCATTCATGAGGGCTGTGCTCTTATGACCTTAGTACCACCCAGATCCTACCTCCCAATACCAGTACTGCAGTGGGGATTCAGTTTCAATATGAATTTTGAGGCATACAAACATTCATATCCCAGTAGAAACTATTGTAACTAAAATCATTTCCTTAATTTCCTTTTCAAATTGTTCATTAGTATGTATTCTTGCCACAGATTTTTGTGTATTGACTATTTCCAACTACTTGGATAAATTTATTATTTTCGTAACCAACTACTTTGATGAATTCATTTATCGGTTCTAATGTTTTTTTTGTGGAATCTTTAGGGTTTTCTATACATATCATTGATAAGCAGAGACCAGTTTATTCCTTTTCCAATTTGCATGCCTTTTATTTATCTTCCTTGCTTAATTTCTCTAACTAGAACTTCCAGTACTATGTTGAATACAAGTGGTAAAAATCTCTTTGATTAACTTTTGTTCACATCCCCACTACTATTATAAATCACACAGGTCATCCTCTTATTTCCCTGTATGTTATCAGCCACTGATGGACTCATCTAGATTTAATAATGTTGTTGTTGTTGTTAGGTGCCCTCAAGTCAGTATCCGACTCTATGTACAGTATCCAGCAACCCTATGTACAACAGGTGAAATACTATTGTCAGTGCTTCTCTACTATTCATAGGGTTTTCAATGCCTGACTGACTTTGGGGAGTGGGCTGCCAGGTCCGTCTCCCAAGCCAACAGCACCTGGTGTTCCCAGGCAGTCTCCCATCCAAGTACTAACCAGGCCCAACCCTGCTTAGCTCCTGAGATCTGACGGAATTAGATGCCAAAGGGTTGTGGCTGCAGGCAGATTTAATAATAGCTAACATTTATATCAGGAGAAGGACATGGAAATCCACTCCTGAAGCAATCCTGAAACAGACATTGAAAACCGCATAAGGATCACTATGAGTTGGACCCAACTAGACAGCATTTAATGACAACAAAAACAACATTTATATAATAAAGGTATATAATTTCATCTCTTGCAAAGAATCTTTCTGTTTGCTTTGTAGGGTTTTTTCCAAAGAATCTTTACACATAAAGTCATTTCAATCTCATGTTAATGCTGTGAACTATATTATTGCCCCAGGATGGGGATAGATGATTAAAGGTATCAAATAACAGATTTGGAGAAGCAAGTATAAAATATTAAATTACAGCCATGAGTTATATTGTCATCAGCCCTACAGTCTTTCCTAGCCCCTCTTTCTGATTTCTATTGTTCTCTTGTTCCTATTCCAGTTTGTCTCAATGAGGTCATCAATTATGGTTGCCTCTCCACATTCCAGCAATTGGAATGGGCATCTGACCCAGGACAGCCAGAGGACCTTATTTCTCTTATCCACTTTGAGTATTTTAGAGATTGATACATGTCTACAGCAAAGATTGTCAATCATCCCTGAATTAATATTTAAATTTCAAGAGAGAGATTACCTTCTTCTGGGATTGCTACACTGAGTGGGGATGACTCTAGGGCTTCTAGTTGTCATCTCATCCATAACATAGGAAGAGCTTGCATACTTAATAAATGTCCAGCAGAAGGAAACAGAATTGACAAATAGAATAATAGGCTAAATCCTGCTGGCTTTCTTTAGCCACAGAATTCAGCCAGTCCTACAGGATCATGCTGGCAGCCTTGCCATGCTGGCAAGGAGGACAGACAGGAGGGACCTGCAGAAAGTCAGGGCAACCCCGGAAACCAGTGCAGCAGAAGGTAGTAGCTATGGAGATGGGCAGATTCTGGGCATATTTTGAAGGTAAAGCTAATGGAATTTGCTGCCAAGTTACTGAGTGTGTAAGAAAAAGGGAGTTGAGAATAAATCTAAGAGTTTTGACCTGGGCAACTGGATAAATGGAATTGCCATTTATTGGCAAATGGGGAAACTGGGGAGAGAAAGATACTTTTAGAAGAGAAAGTCAAAGGCTAGGTTTCAGGCATATTAATTTTGGGATGCCTAATAGATATTCTCAAGAAAATGTTGACTAAGTCATAAGTCTATGTGTCTAGAGTTTGGGAGAAAGTTCTTACTGGAAAATAAATATAGAAGGCATTGGCACATAGATGGATATCAAAGATTATTCAGGAAGATGAGTGTGAGTACAACAGACCAATGATCTAAAGAGAGTGTGCAGGGAAAGTATTTTTGAGGTTAAGAAGGAACATCCAGAAATAAAATATAGCATGTACGCCAAGAAAAGAAATTGTTCCTAAAAGGGTGGGAGTGGCTGACCTTGTCTAGGCAGCTGCTTGTTGGATTCAAATGAAGACTGAAAATTGATCATTGGGTTTGACATATTCATGAGTGACCTTGACAAGAGAAGTTTCTGTCTAATGATAGGAAGAAAGCCTCAGGAATAAATTTAATTAATAAAAAAGGAGGATAGAACATGGAAATGAAGTCTATAACTAACTTCTTTAAAGGAATATGGGAGAGAAGCAGAGAAATAGGAAACACAGGAGGGAAATGATCAGGGACATTAGAAGAGGGACCTTACCTGTGCTAGTGGAGGCAAATAAGGGTCAAGTTTTCCAGACATAGTATCCTCTTCCCCTGACCTACTCTTGAGTGGACTATGTTCCCTGCTCCCTGGTTCTATTTTCCTTGTTGAGATTAGTGACCAAAGTCTCCACTGATAAAATTGCTGATTTGGTCTCTTTCTTGGTTTAGAATCTGGTAGTGCTTTCTTCCTTACTCTTTCTCACTGGTGGGTGTTTGTTGTATCTTCCACTTCTCCCAGGGGCACACTCACACTTAGTTCAGAAGTCACCTTATTCTGTCAGAATGGGTTCTCTGATAGATCACTGCCCTTGAGTCAGTAACTATGCCACGCATAACTGCAGGTAGCTAAGCAGAAACCCAATGCCTCATTTCCTGTACCGTCTTGTGCAGTCCACCTTATTTTGAAGCAGCAGGCCCCAGAGTGCTCTACAGCAGTTTGCCTTCCACATTTAGCTTACTTAACAAATACATAACATACATGGACACACATACTTTGGGATTGAAGCCCAAAAAAGTATAAAATTATCACTGTATTCACTCTTCAGGAGAAGGGCCTGGCAACCCACTCCCCAAAAACAGCCATTGAAAACCCTGTGAACAGCACAGAAGCACTGACAATAGTGTTTCATCTGTCATGCACAAGGTCGCTATGAGTCAGACACCAACCCAAGGGCATCTAACAACAACAAATTCACTCCTCTCTCCTTTTACCTTTATCTCCCTTCTCTCATCCTTAAATCCTCAGGATGGAAAGCAGGTAAGTTTTCCCTGTGTGTTACCGCCTTTCAACAACCAGTAAATTTTAAGATGAAAGTGTATTTACTTTGTTTCTAGAGAATTCTGTAGACAGGCCAGTAAAAAACAAGGATTTAGAGAATTACTTCTCAAACTTAAGTTATACACAGGAATCACCTAAGAATCTTGAAATCATTTACTAGCTTTCCAAATTAGCTTGTTAATTTGCTACAAGAGGTGGAGGGAGGATAGTCAAAGAAATTTAGCAAACTCATTCTTAAAACAATATCCCACCCTTCAGAGTTGTTGCCCTGCTACATATTCCTATTTTATCAAAAACTGAATATTACTTTGGTCTTTTCCTCTCCATTCTTTCTGGAAATTTTCTAATCCCCTAACTTCCTCCTCTATCATCTCACTTCACCTAAACCACCAGCAATAAATACCTACAGGACAAAGGTATATTTATCAGAAAGGAAAATAAGAAGAACTACCAAAGGAAAGTGGCCATGACAGATCTATTATTATGGTTTGGATGCAAATGTCCCCCAAAGGCCATGTGTTTAAACATTGGGTCCCCAGCTGGTGGCACTGTCCTTGGAGGTTATGGAACTTTGGGAGCAGGATCTAGCTTGGTGGAAAAGTATCACTAGGAGTGGGCCTTTGGAGGTTTTTACCCAGACCCCTGGTTCTGGTAAGCACTCTCTCCTTCCTGATCATGAAGATGTAAGGTCATCTTCCATAGGCCCTGCCACATGCCACTGCCATGCCTGTCCCACTGCCATTATGGACTAATCCTCTAACCATAAGCCCCCAATACATATTTCTTCCATAATGTTTTTTAGGTCAGTTTCTCTGTAAGTGATGCACCACCTGACTAATATATCTACCTAGGCAAGTCTTTCTTCTAAGAATAGCAGGTATAACCTGTCAGCAGCTCTCAGCTCTACAGCCTCACAATCATTTCTTAATATTTCTAATGAAGGGGATATATGTCCTGTGGGTGAACTCATATTAAATTTCAGAACACAGATGGATAAAATCTGAGTGCCAGATTATTGATTTATAATGAAAACTTGAACTGAACACTTGTATTCCACCAGCCAATGGGTTTCCTCTCCCTCTAAGTACACTACATAGGAAGTTAAGCTTTAATCAGAAGATTGCTTGCTGAGTAGAGATGCATGGCAAATCGAGTTAATTAGATGATTCTAGTGTTTAATATCATCAGGATTCTCAAGCCTGAAGCATCCACCTCCATAGTAGGATACACCTTCAAAAGACATATCCTTGATTATCCTCTGGAAAACTTTTCCTTCATTACTGCTGTGTAGGCTTTGAGATCTGCCATTTTTGTCTTTCAGAAGCTGTTTTTAAATGATTCTTTGGCCAACAAGCCTCATTTCTTTAGACACGATAACATAGGACTTTTAATCAAGGTAAAGATTTTCAGGTGTAATGATTTTGTGTCTTCATTATTTATTGATTGTAAATCCTAACTCAAAGACATATTCCCAAACTTCCCTCTTCATAGGCCTCATTTAGGGCCCTCCCCTTTTTTATTAATATAACCTCTGATTTAGTGGATCCGTGATGAGAGAATAAGTTGTATTGTTAACAAGCATCCAGATGATTACCTTCAAGGAGATGTGAGAACTGTTATTTTACAGAACATTCAAATGCACATTATTTCTGTGCTCTTAACTAAGCACTTCACTATAGCAAGCATATACCTACCAAATGTACAATTATAT
This sequence comes from Pedetes capensis, assembly GCA_007922755.1. Lineage (NCBI taxonomy): Eukaryota > Metazoa > Chordata > Mammalia > Rodentia > Pedetidae > Pedetes > Pedetes capensis. The sequence continues at coordinate 85,302 of VMDO01002235.1, forward strand.
CTATGCTTTTGTAAACACTCACGAAATTGATTACATCACACCTGAGGGACAGTATAAAACAGAGACTTAGAGAATTGCTTCTCAAACTTAAATATACACACAAATCATCTAAGAATCTGATTAAAGCACAGATATTGACCAGAAGGCACGTAACAACAACAACAATTGATGAGTAGGTCTGGGATGTAGCTCAAGACTTTTCATTTCTAACAAACTCACAGGGATGTCGCTGCTACAGTTGCTGCTGCTGCTGCTCCTCGTCCTTGGACACACTTTAAGTAGCATAGCTAGATGCTGACCTTTGAACAAACTGCTTTGATTCAACTGCCAGTTTGAAGTTTTTGTTGTTGTTTGTTTTTGTGTGCCATTGAGTGTGGTCTGACTCAAAGTGACCCTGTGTACAACAGAAGGAAGCATTCCCTGACACTGTGCCATGTCCAGCTCTTTGTCAGTGCTTCTCTGCTATTAATAGGATTTTCAGTAGCTAATTATTTAGGAGTGGGCTGCCAGGTCCTTCTGCCATTTTTGCAGTGTTAGAGGTCAAACCCTGGATCTCAGAGCACACAGAGGAAGCACTCTACCAACTGAGCAAAACTAGTTTTGAGGTTCACTCCCAGTTGCCCTAACTAGGTGACTTTGGACATTTTATTTAACCTCTCTCTAATTCAATCTCCTTATTGCAAAATGGGGATAATGTTAATATCTTCCTCATGGGATTGTTTTTTTTCTTTTACAAGGACTGAATGGATGTTGAAAGTGCTTAGAAGTGGCCCTATGGAAAATTCTGCAAAAATGATAACTCTCACTGATGTTTTGGTGCCATGGCTTAGTTTCAGTCAACAGAGCCAGTAGTGAATGCAGATTTTAAAATATTGCTGCTCAGAGTGTATCTTCCAAAATAAAAATCCTAAAGCCAAAGATTTCCATGGATGACAAGATAACCATTTTCACTCCTCATAAGTGAAATGATAAACTTTCTCCATTTTGTTTATTACAGGAATCCCTTAAACACATCTTTTCAAATGGAAGAGAGTCTCAGCCTAAGGCCTGTAGTTGACAAAGTTGTTTCTGTCTTATTCTGAACTCCATTGTTTTAAAACAATTGCTTCCCATTAGTCTTGCCTTCAATAAGGTATTTTCCTTAATTTAAGATTATAAACTCAGCCTAATGTGGCATGAATTGGAATTCACTCAGTGCTGCTGGATAAATGAATGGACAGATGGATGAATAAACAAGGAATAAATGTAATAGTTCTTAAAAATTCTATTGCAGCTTTCCTTTCAACAAAATCTGAGATTAAACCTCACAGCATAACATTTTATAAGGAAAGTAAATTGTTCTAGGTATACTTTCTTCATTATGATATCTTCTGTCTCAAAATTTGGTCTGCTCATTGAAATTACCCAGAGAGCCTATACTGGTTCCAGAGTTTCACTCTTTCTTGGAAAGTCTAAAATAATTAGTCAGGGTAAATGGTGGCCACTGAGAGTTGTAAAGTTCCCCAGCTGTTTTTAATATGCAGCCAAGGTTGAGACCTGCTATTAGGATTAGAGGAAGACTAGGTAACAACCTTCGTTATACAGATGACACAACTCTGGTTGCTGAAAGAGAAGATTTGAAACATTTACTGATCGTGATCAAAGAACAGAACTTTCGGTATGGATTGCGACTCAACATCAACAACACAAATATCCTTACAACTGGGTCAGTATGCAACTTCACACTAAACAGACATAAGATTGAGGTTGTCCACGATTTTGCTTTACTTGGTTCTACAATCAACACCTGTGGAAGTAGCAGTCAGGAAATCAAGAGAGACATTGCTTTCGGAAAAGCCGTGGCAAAAGATCTCCTTAAAAAAGAAAAGATGTTGAAGACAAAGGTGCACCTGACTCATGGCGTGGTATTTTCAGTTGCATTAGATGGTTGTGAAAACTGGGCATTGAACAGGGAGACAGGAAAATAATTGATGCTTTTGAATTATGGTGCTGGAGACGAATATTAAATATATCATGGACTGCCCAAAGAACCAACAGGTCTGTCCTAGAAGAAGTGCAACCTGAGTGCTTCTTGGAAGCAAAGATGGCTAGAATGGATCTTACATATTTCAGACATGTAGTCAGGAGGGACCAATCCCTGGAAGACATGTTAGGGAGAGTGGCAGGTCAACAAAAAAAAAGAGAACTCTCCACTAGATCAAATGACACTGTGTCTGCAACAATGGGCCTAAACATAAATAAGATGGTGTTCCTGACACAGAATCAGGGAGTGTTTCGTTCTGCTGTACATAAGGTCCCCATGAGTTGAACTGAACTTGAAGACTCCTAGCAACAACAACATAGATAATCTGTATTTGCTGAAAAAAGGTAAGTTCAAAAACAATATACAACTCTTCATTCTTATTGAGTTTATGTTAGACTTCGTTCCATAGATTGAATTATAAATTGTATTTCCTCAATATAGATCCAGGCTATTAATGCCCCATGAAAACTTGTATTATACTCATACCACTAAATTAGAATTGGAAAGAAGAGCCTTTTGAGAAATCAAACAATGCTTTTAAATGATGCCAAAATCAAGTTATACTCTAGCCTTTATAGTTTTAAATTTATGTGTAAAAACTAATGCAGCCAAAAAGAAAAGAAAAGAAAAGGTAAGGATATATATTCCAACTGCTGTATACAAGAGGAAGAAACAAATGTGGGGATTATTTTCAGAAAGATCTTCCTGGCAACAATGCTATATAAAACTATCATGATGAACATTCTTTTGCTTTCTTGTATCCAGGTGGTTCTATAATACTTATAGGTATCCAAACAGCTTCCAAAGTATTTGTCCCATCTGCTTTTGTAGTTGTTGCTCATTCCTTCTTGTTGTCTTAAAATATAGCATCGAATATGAATCATGTTGAGCTGTTCTAAAAGAAGAGGCTTTGTCTTAGCATCATATGTGAATCATTTAATTCCTACCTAACAATCCAATTAAGTCATTAAAGCATTATGCTGTGTATCAGTAAGAACTACCACAGAGAAATGTTTTCTTAGTAAATTCTGCTTTAAGAAAAATGGCAGATTGCTTTAAGAAAAATGGCAGAACAGAAGTATACTTCTATTTATATAGATTTCAGAAATACAAAAGGGAATGTTTCCTTACCACATTTTAGCAAGTTAATTTTAATGATGTCTCAATTTTTAAAATGTAAACATTTTATAAAGCAGGAAGTAGAATAACATATTTTAATATATATTAAAACTCCATTGAAGGATTATCACATATATAGATAGATAAAAACATGCTTTTAAACAAAAAATAAAAAGAATAAAGAAGTAGGTATTATAAATACTTTCCCTCATTCACTTTATGCTATATTTCATTAACATTGAAGTGAATTTCTATATCTTCCTTAAAACTTAACATGTTTCAGGTAAGATTAAAGTGGTATTTAGCTTACCTCCCCATTTGGGCTCCATTCTCAGAGACAGCCCCATAATGATTTTAGTGTGTGTCACTCAAGAAATTTTTGGAGTTTTCAATTAATTTACACATGTACATTTACATGTATATACCAAAGGAAACAGAGAGCAAAGCTGGCTGGAAAGTCAAGTTTGACTGAACCCATCATTGCTATGTTGTTGTTGTTGTTGTTAGGTGCTGTTGAGTCATGTGCAACTCATAGCGACCCTCATGGGGTTTTCAAGGACTGATTGTTTCAGGAATCCCTTGGGAGTGGATTGCCACGTCCTTCTCCCAATCTTTAAAATAGAAAAACAGCAGATAAAATGAGACCATAACCCGACTTAAATCAATATAAATAGACCCACAGGCCAGACATAGAACTGAAATAAGAGCCACGGGGTACTGAAATCCTGGTTCCAAAAGCAGGCAGTGGTCACATTCCCTGAGGTGACAATTCAGCCCCTGGGGAGTTGTTGTTGTTAGGTGCCAGTGTCCGATTCATAGTGACCCTCATAGGGTTTTCAATGGCTGATTGTTTCAGTGTTGCCTCTGGGAGTGGATTGCCATGTCCTTCTCCCATTTTTTGTGGGAATCGAACTAGGGACCTCAGAAACTGCAGAGTGGCACTCTACCAACTGAGCTAGATCCCAGTCCCCCTGGGGAATAAATTTACCATAAATGAGATGAAAGGAACCAGAGCTTAGTTACTTAGGCATCCTCAGTGAATCTCCTCTTCTTTAAATAGAAATGACTCACCTTAGCATATGTACAAAACCAGATCTAGACAGTAAACTTAAAACAGTTTGCCAATATACCCCATGACAGAAGAAGTGGGGAGGCAGGAGGGGAGGGTCATATTGGTTCATTACCCTCTTCCCTAACCTGTTTCATTTCCTCCACTTGCTATTCCTTTCTTCTGTCTGTAAGGATAGGGCAATAGGATCTGCCCACCTAGTGAAGACACAATTGGGATCTGTAGAGAATTTTAAAATAATAATAGAACCAACTAATGGACAGATTGTTTTTATTTTCATCATATGCCAGTGATTCCAAACAAGATCAATGATCAAATACTTCTACCAGAAAAAAATCTTTCATTGGGATAAATTCTAAACAATTGATGTGGTTACTCTTGAGTTTTAGTAACACATTTGTAAAATTCTGCAGAAAAATTAAAATTAAACAGAAAAAGACAGAATGAATCACCCCAAAATACTAGGCCAAGAGAGCATAGGAGAGCAAGCTACAGTCATGTCTACTTCCAAATACACTTTTGATATTGTGAAACTTGTTTTCATAGCCTAGGTACTGAGAACTATAGTTTTCATTGGAACAGAACATTCTAATCTTAGAAATAGCCACCAGAGTCACCTCACTCCTGACTGCCTTCTTTTCCCAAGAATTTGTTTGCTCTTGTATTTTCCCTTCTCTCTTTCTGAAAATGACTGTGCATAGATTCTTTAAATTATGCAATCCCTTTCTTGCAAGACAGTTTGCTATCCTGCCTGCACCAAACTGTATTCTTGACAAACAACTAGTATAATCCCCTTCCCTCCTTGAGGTTTTTGACTTTAAAACTTGTTTGAAATCTGTTGAGACCCTGGAGCACATTTCAGCCTGCCAAAAATTTGTGACTCCCAAATTGCAACTCTGATCAGCCAAAATAGAAACTCTTGGTTTCTTAATTTGTGCCTCAGTTTCTCTTAAAGGTTGATGCTACAAATTGGAACTTTTAAAAATGTTTTTTAACTTTTGTATTCTACATGAAGTAAAAATTGGAGACCTCTCACGGTGACACCATAGGTCTGACCTATGGGAATTCTGTTATAAACTCAAGGTGGCTTAGAATTCTTTCCAGCTTGCTTAGATGCCTCCATAGCCTCAAGAACTATATAGTCCTGCATGTAAATTGTTGTTGTTATTGTTAGGTGCCATTGAGTTGGGTCCAACTCATAGCAACTCTATGTACATACAGAAGGAAACACTCCCTGACACTGTGTCATGCCCAGCACTATTGTCAGGGCTTCTCTGCTATTCATAAGGTTTACAATGGCAGATAGTTTTGGGAGTAGATTGCCAGGTCCTTCCCCCTAGCCTGCAGCACCTGGTATTCCCAGGTGGTCTCCCATCCAAGGACTAACCAGGCCAACCCTGCTTAGCTTCCAAGATCAGGCAGGATCCAATGCTAGGGTGCTATGGCTGTAGATCCTTGCATGTAAATGTTGTTGTTGTTAGGAGCTGTCCAGTCATGTCCAACTCATAGCAACCCTTATAAGGTTTTCAATGGCTGACTGTTTTGGGATTGCCTTGAGAGTGGATTGCCATGTCCTTCTCCCATTTTTGTGGTGTTGGGAATCAAACTCAGGACCTCAGAGACTGCAGAGCAGTGCTCTATCAACTGAGCCAAATCCCATCCCCCTGCATGTAAATGTTGTTGTTGTTGTTAGGTGCTGTCGAGTCGGTGTCCGACTCATAGCGACCCTGCGTACAACAGGCGAAACACTATTGTTAGTGCTTCTCTGCTGTTTATAGGGTTTTCAATGGCAGACTGAGTGGGAGTGGGCTGCCAGGCCTGTCTCCCAAGCCTACAGCACCTGGTGTTCCCAGACAGTCTCCCATCCAAGTACCAACTAGGGCCGACCCTGCTTAGCTTCTGAGATCTGACGGAATCAGATGCCACAGAGTTATAGCAGCAGGCCTGCGTGTAAATAGTAGGTTATAAATAAGCAAGGATAGCATCATGAGTGAAAGGAAGAAGAGACAAAACATGTTTCTTCAGTTCTGTCACTGTAGCTGTTAGGTGCTATGAAGTTCCCATTCAGAATTCTTATTTATGTTGAAAACTTTTTGACTACAGAGGCATTTGAAAGCTGCTGGAAAAAATTCTAAAGAAAGAAATACATTGAAGGTATTGGAATATCTAGAATTTATTGTGAAATGAGATTTTTATAAATCTCTGTCAAATTTATTCTTACTTTTAAGACTTTTCCTAATTATTTGTATAATTGTTGCTTTGTGTCAGAAAAGCATTTTGAAGTTAAAATTAAAATATTTTTAAATAAACTAAGTGGAGTTAGATTAAATAATCTGCATATGCTTGCAAATTAATATTTAAAAATCTGTTATGAAGAAGCCACTGACAAATTTGCAGAAGGCTTGAACACAGAAACTGTTATTAATTTCGTGACAAACCAATATGTAGATGTTAATTTTCTCCTTTAAAATGCATTAAAGTTATTAAACATTACTGCTTTCTTCTTCATGGAAGATATTTATTCCCTAAATTTACTAATTTTCAAATTTTTTAACTGTTATAAGTATGAAATTTAATAAAAGATAAATCTTTACTGTTTATACTGCTCTTCTGGTTAATGTTATTAATTTTGTTTCATGATAATTTTTGCAGTCTTAGGGCTCAATCCCAGGGCCTCGCACCTGCTAGGCAAAAGTGCACTACCACTGAGCTACACGTCATCCTCTACTGATAATTATTAAAAATCATTTCATCATGTGGAGGAGGATGATTTTTTTTAAATCCACTCTCAAAACCAAATATGTTAGTTAAGTACCTGTTCATCCCACCATAAAATCTCCCAGTGCCTGAAGCCAACAGGTAAAGAGGTATTGATGTAATAAAAATCACTCTTTTCTAAATTGAGAAAAGGGAAGAGGGTAATACTCCCAGCATTATTTATATCTGAAAAAATGAACTAATTCACCTTAATAAATTTTCAATGAATAGAATTAGAATCAGAACAAAAGTCACAGATATGCTGTCTATAAAAAGAGATTCTACACAAAGATGTATTTTATTTAATTTATACAGTGTTAATAGAAAAGAAATTTTTTAAAAACCCCAAATATTACATTTAAGATATTTGGCTTGAAAGTCAAGATTTTGGCTCTTGAAAATGGCAAGATCTGACATAATGGAGCCTCCCTCTTTACATGGCAACAACAGGCTAGAGCTGGCCTACAAGGAGGGTCTGGTTTCAGGAGAGCACTGACCTCAGCTCTCACATCTGTAGACAAGTGGATTTACACCTGGTAGGGTTCATTCTGTCCTCTACCTGCCCTAAGATATACTTGAAATTGTAGCCTTTCCAAACTGGCTTGCAAAGTTTCCTCCTCCCTATCTTTTTAGCTTTTAACTAAATAGTACTTGTTGCATGTGAACCTTCATTTGTTCATTCATTTAATAAATATTTGTTGGGTAACTCATATTGTATCAATACCTCTTTACCTATCAGCTTCAGGAACTGGGAGATATGATAGTGGAGTGAACAAGGTGTTGCCTAGCGTATTTGAATTTGATCTTGGATCTTCTTTTGTGGCTGAAAGACCAGAATAGAAAGTTATGGCAATATCCTTCTGTTTGGTTAGAGGAATAATATAGTTATACAAAGTATGATAAAGAAAATTCAGTGAATGTTTAGATTTTAAAAAGTTGTTAATCATGAAAGAGGATTTCCAGAACTGCTTCAGAAAGGAGCAAGAATGATAGGATAAATGTGGTCAAAGCCAAGGGGAGTATCTTGAGGGGGAATAAGGGCAATGTGTCTTTTATTGTAATAAATTTTTTCTTTAAATATTCACTGTATTTTTTGTTCACACCTTTTAGTAGTTTGGTTATGTGCACACTAGACAATTATGATGTTGAAAATTTTGACCATACGGAGTTTCCCTATTTATAGGAAAGGGGAAAGTAATTTTTGCTTATTTAAAACATTTACTGATGAAGATCAAAGATCATAGCCTTCGATATGGGTTACGACTAAACATCAACAAAACAAAAATCCTTACAACTGGGTCAGCACGCAACTTCACAATAAATGGAAAAAAAAAATGGGGTTGTCCAAGATTTTGCTTTGCTTGGCTCTATAATCAACACACACGGAAGCAGCAGTCAAGAAATCAAAAGACACATTGCTCTAGGAAAAGCTGTGGCAAAAGATCTCTTTGGAGTATTGAAAAGCAAAGATGTCACATTGAAGACGAAGGTGCGTCTGACTCATGCCACGGTATTTTCAGTGGCATCATATGGTTGTGAAAGCTGGACATTGAACAAGAGAGACAGAAAAAGAATCGATGCTTTTGAATTGTGGTGCTGGAGACATCTATTGAATATACCATGGACTGCCCAAAGAACCAACAAATCTGTCCTAGAAGAAGTGCAACCAGAGTGCTCCTTGGAAGCAAGAATGGCCAAACTGCATCTTACATATTTCGGACATGTAGTCAGGAGAGATCAATCCCTGGAGAAGGACATCATGTTTGGAAGAGTGGCAGGTCAACGCAAAAGAGGAAAACCCTCCACCAGATGGATCGACAGTGTCTGCAACAATGGGCTTAAACATAAATAAGATCGTTTGCCTGGCGCAGAATCGGCAAGTGTTTCGATCTGCTGTACATAGGGTCGCTATGAGTCGGACTCGACTCGACAGCACCTAACAACAACAATCTATCTATCTATCTTCCTCTCTCTCTCTCTCTCTCTCTCTCTCTCTCTCTCTATTTATTGGCAGTACCCAGGAGCTGAATCCAGGGCCCATTTAAAGGTAGGGAGAAATAAGGCCAGGTTTATACAGGGAAGTTCTGTTTTCCATCTGTGCACCAAGCTTAGTTATTAAAAATGCTCCTTTATGCTCTCAAAACTGTATGGTAAATCATTTACTAGAAAGATTATAGAAAATGTCATAAAATATTAAGTAAATTATATAAAATATTTTTAAATTATAAGATTATACTATTTATATAGAGCAATCAAATATATTACATAAAATGTTAATGATATCAAATAACCTCAAACTAACAAAATACTGTTAGAAATTACACAATACTAAACAGCTGATGACTGCTGGTCATGTGTATGTTCATTAAATTATTGGTATTTCCCTTTGATAAGGACTTGTCAGAAGGCTTGAAGTTGATAAGAACTTGTTGCCAAAAAAGGTTACTAGTACTAGAATGTGTGGACAAAGAAGGAATCACAGTTTCCTTCCGTGGAGTGTCTTAAACATTGGATGGACCACATCAGTTGAAGGTACTGAGCAGTTTTTATTTTGTGCTGCAGGACACACCCTGGAGATGGAATGATAAGTAGTTCTTTTGTTGTTGTTAGGTACCATCAAGCCAGGTCCAACTCACAGCAACCTTCATAGGGTTTACATCATGACCCTCAGAGGGTTTTCAATGGTTGATTGCTTCAGGATTGCTTCAGCAGTGGACTACCACATGCTTCTCCTGTTTATGTGGTGCTAAGGATTGAACTCAGGTCCTCAAAGAGCAGAGCACAGCATTCTATCAACTGAGCTAAACACCAGTGGTACTGGCAAATTTAGTAGTTTCAATGTGAGGACTTGTAGAGGGTTTTCTGAGAACTTTTACAAACCATAAACAGGAAGTCTGGCAGTAAAGTAAGAGATTCATTTAGCAATATGCTTACTTTCTTTAAGTCCCTTAAGGAAAATCAAACTATTATCTGCAGTAGCCAGAAGAGAAAGAGAGCAGTTCCTAAAATATCTGCTTTCATAGCCAAGATCCAAACCCACCCAGCAGCTCTATCCTACAATACAAGTCCATACCTATGACTTACCCTCCAGAGTCCTCCTTTCTCCAAATGGTCTGCACAAATCCCACCTGGAACCACCATTTAACTCAAAACAAGCTCATTTTGTAGAAAGAACAGCTTGTAGCTTAATACATCTCCAAACAGACATATAACAGAAAGGTCAAACAGCATTCTTCAAGAACAGTTTCCTTCATTTTTCTCAGGAAAGAAAGGCTATGTAGAAGATAATTTTTACCCCTGGATCAATATTATGTGTTTTAACCTCTTCAAACGATATAACAGCCACCAAGACTTTCAAAAGAAAAGCAAAAAAAAAAAAAAAAAAAAAAAAAAAAAAAAAAAAAAAAAAAAAAAAAAAAAAAAAAAAAAAAAAAAAAAAAAAAAAAAAAAAAAAAAAAAAAAAAAAAAAAAAAAAGAAGAAGAAAGAAAGAAAAGAAACAGTAAAAGTAACTTCTAAGTGGCTAGATTCAGGGTATAAATACATTGACTAAAACAGCATACACCTCTCTTGATCATAGAAAAGACAGTGAGAATATGAGAAAGTGAAAAATAATGAACTAGAACAAAGAAAGTTAAAACAATCAAGGCCATTGAGTTGGGTGTGATTTTCATAACAGTGTCCAAATCTCATAGTAGATGGCTATGGTTTCTAATTCAAAATGAATTTATTCACATTTTAACTCCCTAACCACATGAGAGATTTTATTCCTTATCTCCATCCCCAGCATAATCATGCTGTCATTAACATTATGGAAGAGCCCATCAACCTTTCTCAATGCCATCTCTCCTTGGTGAGTAGGTTCTCCAATGAAGAAATATTCTTTTAAAAAGTTAGACACTTGCTTCCTTTCTTTTCTTTTTGTAAGCCATAAAAACTAAATATGCAATTATTTTAATTTTTAAATAAGTATCTAATGTAAATTGTTTTCTAAAAGTTTATCCGGGATAGATTTTACTCAATTATTTTAAGTAATTCTTAAGTAATAATTCCATTATTTAATGTGTTTTAGAATCTAATTTATTTTCATCATTATTTGTGGATCTGTAATGTTTCAGAATTAAAAATAAAACTTTGTCAAGTATCTCAGAAATCATCATCTGATTATACAAAGGACATAATGAAAAACTCTGCATTTAATTGCGTGAACACATTACCTGAAGACTGCTAATTCTTTTCTTTAATAAATGAATAGAGAATTGCTTATGATATTTTCTGTGCTTCAGGGTTGGAAAAATAAAGGCTGTCTTAGAAACAGCAAGGCATTAACACAATGTAGCATGATTTTTCCAAGAATCATAGCCAAAGTCTGACATTTATGCTGAGATGTGAAGAAGTTAAACAGATAAAGAATCAATGGAGAAACAATTCTAAGTTAAAAAGGAGCATAACTATGGTTATTGTTTTCTTATTACCACAAAATGTATGTTTTAATTTTCTAAAGCATTAATGACAATATCTACATACTATTCTCTTATTAAAGAAGCAAGGTCTCTGATTTTCATTTTCTTTCCTTCCATTTATCATCATTTTAATCAGAGGAGAGAAACAGTAATTGGTAAATTAATACATTGGAAATATATCTATAGTAGTCCATAATAAAATATCTGAAATAATCTTAATTAACATGTAATTGCCATCAGCTTCATTCTATAGTTTTTACTTGTCTATAAGTATGGTGAGTATTACTAAGGGAAAATAGGGTGGAGACCTATGGTTGTGGTTTGAACACACATATCATCATGCAGGCATGGTGGTTTTCATAGTGGAGAAAACTAGTTCTCCATATATGCTTTCTCTTACCTAAAGACATTCAGGTAAAGAGTTCTATTCTAGGAAATGAAATCCAACGGAGCTTAAATTCCCATCGGGTCACTTCACTGCCTGCATATAAAAATAATGCTAACTTGGTGGTAATTAACATTGATTAAAATCATTCAAACCTGGGGTTTAGCTCGTTGGTAGAGTGCTGCTCTCTGAGGACCTGGGTTTGATCCCTAACACCGCACAAACAGGAAAAAGACACGGCAATCCACTCCGGAAGCTATCCAAAATAATCAGCCATTGAAAACCCTGTGAGGGTTGCTATGAGTTGGACCTTACTACACTGAACCTAACAACAAGATGATTCAGAGATTTTATTATCAACACTGCATGTATATTTCCAACTATAATAATCTCTCTCTCTTGTGATTTAAGTGGAATAAATTGAACATTATTTTTTCTTTTTAAAATTTATTTTAATATTTATTTAAATTATAAATTATAATTGTATATATTTATGGAGTACAAGGTGATGTTTTGATACATATATAAAATGAGAAATGATTAAATGAATCATAACCATGACCTCACATACTTATATGTTTCATGGTGAGAACATAAAAAGTGTATTTTCTTATTCTTTTAGCAGTTTTGAAATGTACATTATTAATAATTGTGGTTACTGTGCTGTCCAACGAATCTCAAAAACTTACTACTCCTAAGGGAAACTGGGTAGTCTTTTGCCAACATCTCTCCATACCTTCCATCTTGACCCCCAACCTCTGATAGCTACTACACTATTTTCTACTTCTATGAGTTTGACTTTTTTAGATTCCACACTTAAGTAAAATCATATGGCATTTGTCTTTATGTGCCTGGCTTATTTCACTGAGCATAATGCCATAAATTCATCTATGCTGTCACAAACGGCAGATTTATTTCTTTTTAAAGGTTGAATAGTATTGCATTGTGGATATAACCAAATTTTATGCATTTATCTATTGATGGATACTTAGATTGTGTCCATGTCTTAGCTACTGCAAATAATGCTGAAATGAACACAGGAGTGAATATAGCTCTTCAATTTAATATCAGGTCATGAGAGGGTAATGGGGGAGGTGAACATGAGCAAATATACAATGGTATGTATGTATGGAAATGTCAAAGTGAAACCTATTCAGTTGTACAATAAAAAAATTACAATTAAAAAATCATTGATATTAAATCTTTGGATAAAACTCAGAAGTAGGATTGCTGATCATACAGTAATCCTGTTTTCAATTTTTCTGAGGAATCCTCTTAAAATTTTGAGAATGGCTATACTAATTTACATTTTCACCAATACTGGTTCCTTTTTCTCTACATGTTTACTAACACTTATCTTTGTCTTTTTGATAATAGCTATTCTAACAAGTGTGAGGTGATATCTCATTGCAGCTTTAATTTGCATTTCTCTAATCATGATGAGCATTTTTTCATATATCCATTGGCCTTTTGCCTGTTTTTTGTTCCAAAATGTTTGTTTAGCACTGGGTACTGTGGTACATGCCTGTAATCCCAGTGATTTGGGAAGCAGAGGCAGAAAAATCATTCGTCTGAGGCCAGAGGCAGCCTGTGCAACTTAGCTAGTCCCTGTATCAAAATAAAATAAAATAAAATAAAATAAAACAAAATGAAATAAAACAAAACAAAACAAAGGGACTGGGGATGCAGCTCAGTGGTAGAGTATTTGCATGACATGCATGAGGCCCTAGGTTTAATGCCCCAGTACTAAAAACAAAAATATTTGTTAAGTCCTTCACACATTTTTTATTTAGGTTATTTGTATTCCTGCTATTGAATCACTTGAGTTTCTCATATATTTTGGATATTAAGCCCTTAGCCAATGTAGAGTTAGCAAATATTTTCTCCCAACTTATAGGTTGTCTTTTGATTCTGCTAAGTGTTTTTCTTTTGCTATGCAGAAGCTTTCTTGTTTGATGCAATCTCACTTATCTATTTTTACTTTTGCTGCCCATGCTTTTGGGGTTAAATACAAAAGCTATAGTCAAAAACAACATCATGGAGATTTCCCCTTACATCTTCATCTACTAGTTTTATAGTTTTGTTCTTTAAAAAATGTACTAAAGAATAAATTTAACAAAAAATGTGAAAATCTGTATATTGAAAACTATAAAACATTAATGAAAGAAATTGAGGAACACACAAATAAACAGAAAGAAATTCCACATTCATGATTTGGAAGAATTAATATTGTTGAAATGTCCATACTACACAAGGTAATTTATAGATTTAATATAATCCCTATCAAAATTCTAATATCATTTTTCACAGAAATGGAAAAAAATCCTAAAATTTTGATCAAACCACAAATATCCCATTCAGTCAAAAAAATCTTAAAAAGAATATAAAGCAGGAGTCATCACACTATGTGATTTCAAAATATATTACAAAGCTATAGTAATCAAATCAATGCATTGGGTCTGCTGATATAGTTCAATTGGTAGTGTGCTTACCTAGGATATATGAGGAGCTGGGTTCAATACCCAGCCCTCCAAACCCCTTAAAAAACAAAAACAAGTAAACAAAAAAATGAACATATTGACCCATGGAACAGAGTAGAGAACCCAGAAACAAGCCCACGCACATAGGGCCAACAGATTTTTGACAAAGGTGCCAAGAACACACATTAGAGGAAAAGATAGTCTCTTTAATAAATGACGTTGGAAAAACAAGTTATCCACATGAAGAATGAACTTGGACCCTTATCTCACATTATATATAAAAATCAACTCAAAATGAATTAAAGACTTAAAAAGAAAGGAAATATTTTTAAAGATAATATTGGAGTCCAGAACAGTTTAATTTAATTTGATTAAAGTAAGTGTTGTTGAAGGGCAAGAAAGGTTCTCTGTAAAAGTTATACTTAAGCTGAAACCTGAAGGTCATTCATATCATCTGCATGGGTGTTTATCTTTTTCTTAGTCCATTAGTAGCACTAGAGAATCTCTCAAAAAATAGATTTTGGTATTTTCCAGTGGACCCTAAAGAAAAAGACAAAAGAGAGAAGGAAGACTGGAAGTTGAAGGCAGAACTTTTGATTTGTCCACAGGTATGTCTCCAATATCCATCAGAGTGTATGCTGTTGTTGGGGACCACCAAGTTGGGTCTAACTCATAGCCACCCCATGTACAACAGAATGAAACACTCCCCAACACTGTGCCATGCCCAGCACTATGTCAATGCTTGCTTCTCTCCTAGTCATAGAGTTTTCAGTGGCTGATTGGGGATTATTTCAGGAGTGGGCTGCCAGGTCTTCCTCCTATTTTTGCAGTGCTAAGGATCAAACCCAGGGCCTCAGACTGCATAGCAGCACTGCCAACTGAGCTAAACCCGAGCTCAGAGTGTATGCTGGGTGCTCAATAAATATTTGCTAACTTACTGACGGATGAACTAATCAACTGCTGGGTTCTTAATGGCTGAGGATGACTCCATACATTTAACCTGAGTATCTTTGGCTCAATTAGGCTGAAATGAAGTTACTACTGATTTTGTTCTATTATGTCTTGGAAGGAAAGCCATTTCTTCCTATGGAAAATAATGCTTGTTTTGCTGTTGTTGTTGTTGTTGTTGTTGTTGTTAGGTGCCACCGAGTCAGATCTGACTCATAGTGGCCCTGTGTACAACAGAACAAAACATTCCCCAACACTGTGTCATGCCAGTACAATATGTCAGTACTTCTCTGCTATTCATAGGGTCTTCAATGACTGATTGTTTTCAGTATTGTTCCCAAAATGGGCTGCCAGGTCCTGCTCCCACTTTTGCAGTTCTGGGTATCCAACCCAGGGCCTCAGAGCACCCAGAACAAGCACTCTACCAACTGAGCTAAACCCCACTAAACCCCATGCTTGTTTTAGGACCTATGAAATGGTCTCTTGGGTTATATCCAACTCCAGCAACTTGAATGTGAGGCCCATTTCGGTTTTCATATTGGGCTCCACACGTTTTTAAAAGCATATAAAAAGACTCTGTCATGCCACCAAGCAAATCTGGATACATTTAAACATAAATATTCATTAAAACCTCCCTCCACCTCCCCTTAAAAACATTCTATTGAAATGGAGATTTTGACTTTTAGGATAATGAAGAATATTAAAAGCCTTTATTCTTGAAAAATTAATTCATTAATAGAGTGTCATTTCTCTATATCCATTAGCATGAGTTTATTTTTTTAAAGCAAAATTCAATGTATTTTGCTTGTTCTAATAAGAAAAGCACCTTATCTTTCAGTGGGGAGAATAGCTCCTTAATCATGTGCTGTAATTTCTGTATTCTCTATTAATCCTCAATTAATTTCAGCCAGAATTGCTTTTATTTGGATGATTAGGGAAACTTTGAAGCTCTCTTTTGTCTTTGGTAAAAATATAGGAGATCTTAGACTCTGTTCTTTTAGTTACATACTTATTAAACAAACCATCTTAAGTTTCTTTTGCACTCTCAACGTCATCTCTTTTTTTTTTTTTGTCAAAAGAGGTAAACAATAGAATAAGTCATCATGAGGATTCATGAATCCCCATTGACACAATGTTCTTGAGTGATATTTTGCATTAAAGCTTATTTGTCTGGGGGAGAGAAACTATGTCCTTTCTAGATAAAACTAGAAAACCATGAAAAGAGAAATGTGTTTTCAGAATGTTTCAGAATAGGAACATTCATAAGAAGGTGAATGTTGTGTTTTGTTGTTATTGTTGTTTAATTCCTTTTGTTGTCACTTTTTCCTGAATAGAATCGTTCCAGCCTTGGAAAATGTAGTTGCCTCTTGAATGAATCAAGCCAAATGAAGAGAGATTATTTACTGTTGCCCTCTGCCTCTCAAACTGTGTCTATAAAATCTCACTTCGTTTTGAACAAAACAGGTGCTCTAGTGTTTTCAGTTCTACATCTGCTGTGGAATATAATTATAGCATTGACTGTTCAATCTGATTGGTTTCCATTGTGCCTTTGTCTATGTTCAGAGTCTTGTTTCCTAATCATTTTGCTAGTCAGTTGGTCTTTGCCACATTCCATTAAAAGGAGTGTGATTTTGTTTCTCAATTCATCACATCCTATTGTTTTTATTATTTGGAATTGTAACGTCACAATGAGGTTTTGGTTTTCCCTAAGTGTGTTTAAAGGGGCCTTCTAAAATTTGAGAGAAATTCAAGAGAGTTAATTAGAATTAATCTATGAATGTGTCATTTAATAAATATAAATTACTCCTGTAAAAACAAGGAAAAGTTTACTTTAAACTAAATTACACTGAGTTCTTAGTAATTGTATCTTACCATGCTATAGTTTGAAATTGGTATGTACACCAAGGATCCATGTGTTAATGATCTGGTGACCTGGTGGTGCTGTTGAAGGTAAATCTTTAGGAGGTGGAGCACTTAGGAAATCTTTAAGTCATTGTGGGCTTGCCCCTCAAGGGGATAGTGGAATCATGCATTCTGAGATAGTGGAAACCTGCACTCTGAGTTCTCTCTCCCCACACCTCCTCTTTTTCTCTCTCTGTCTTTCTCTTTCCTGGCCATGAGATAATTGATTTTGTTCTGCCATTAGATAACTGCATGATATAGTACATTGCTACAGGCACCCAAACAACTGGAACAACCAATCATGAATTGAAACCTTTAAAATGGTGAACCAAAATAAGCCTTTTCTCTTTATAATTTGAGTATCTAAGGTCTTTGTTATAGTGACAGAAAGCTAACACACCAAAACTGTGATAAAATGTGATAAAACTATTGATAGCCATTATCTTCCCAACTATCATATTCCTCCCTCTCCCTAAATCATTCCTGGTTAGATATCATTCATCTAAAGAATCTCAAAATGTCACACATCATTTTCTTAACTTAGCTTGCAGCTAAACCATGGGCATATGACCCAATTCTAGCAAAAAACGCACAAAGGAAAGTCTATTAAAGAGCTTCTGAGAAAAATTTTTCTTCCTATAAAGATATATAGCATAAAACTATCCATCTTTCATGTCAGATGATGTCATCTCTACATTTCATACCTAAACTGCAGCTACACTCTTAGATCCAAGAAGTTAAATAAACCTAAGATTCAAGACAATATTCTAAGTATGTATAGCCAAAATAAAGAAATATTTGATTTCTGCATAACATTACTAATTTGTTGAATCAATCCTGAAAATATCCTGCCTCTGGGCTTCTTTATTGGTGAGATAATACATTATTTTTGTTGAGTCATTTAAGATGGATATTCTGTAACTGATAGCCAAAAGAATATCATAGAAAATGTCCACATTAACTGATAGGAAATTTCATTATTTTTATTTAGTGCAGACGTATATCTTTACCAAATAATATTTATACAAAATTCTAAGCTACATTAATTTGAATGATGTCTATAAATTTTCTTAAACTAAAGCAAACTTCTGAAATTACAATCATTTTCCTAATTTTATACAAACAATCACACTTAAGTGGATTTGGATTCTAATGATTTTTCCTGCTTAAATATGGCATTGATAATTTGGCTGAGGTTCTTTGTGGAATAGTTTTTGTTTATTTACTTGATTTGCTTTATTTTGTTTTACTTCTGGAGTTAGTTTCTACAAACAGAGCTCAGAATTAAAATCCATTGCCAGCTGATATTGTTTTAATTAAGATATTGTATAACTATGTAGCCTGCAGCCGTAGCCCTGTGGCATCCGATCCCATCAGATCTGGGAAGCTAAGCAGGGTCGGGCCTGGTTAGTACTTGGATGGGAGACAGCCTGGGAACACCAAATACTGAAGGCTTGGGAGAAGGACCTGGCAACCCGCTCCCAATAATCAATCTCCCATTGAAAACCCTATGAACAGCAGAGAAGCACTGACAATAGTGTTTCGCCTGTTGTATGTAGGGTCGCTATGAGTCGGATACCGACTCGATGGCACCTAACAACAACAACATAACTATGTAAGCACATATCCAGTAATGCAAACTACAGATTGCCAGAGATAGGTAATTTTTAAAACGTGGTCTAATGTTACAGTATGATTCATTTCAGGTACATAAAAAAGAAGTCTTACTATATTTTTCTTATAACCTATAACATATGTTTCTGGCAAAAAAAAAAAAAAAAAAGCCTCCTTTTTTATGTGAATACCAAAAACCACGTGGGTAATTTATAACACTATTACCTACTCACAGATTACAATAACTGAGTTTCCTGGGGTTTTTTTTGTTTGTTTGTTTGTTTTGTTTTTGCTTTTTTGTTTTTGTTTGTTTGTTTTTTGTTTTTGTAAGGTCAGAATGGAGTCCTAATCTACCATGGGTAATTTGATAAAGAGACTGGCTTTAGCAAGAAAGTAAACATGCATTCTACTTTGGCTGATAGCCTAGATAAATTTAATGTGAATGGAGTCACAGAAATGGGGTAAGGATTAATGGAGAGAAAGAAACATGAATTTCACATTAAAAAGATTAGGGAAATCCCAACCTTTATTATAAAATATCTGTGAGCCTATAAAGATGATTATTATAATACTGGAAAAGCTTTAGATATGCTTTGGCTAATGCTCCTGGGAGGCTCAGAAAACATAATCCAATTTACTAGCGGTGTACAAAAGAGATATGCTTTAAAATAATTACTATTTTAAACTGTAGCCTTCATGGAAATATTGGCATCTAACCACAACATAGGATTAACCAAAATTGTTAAAGTGCTGCTTTAGAAATGTAATATTTTTCTGTTATGTTTTCCACAGCCTGTGGCATGAAACGCTAACTATGCAAAGAATTTTTTTGACTAATGCACAACACACCTTGCCTTGGTTGAGCCACCTTAGAGGTGAAAAACAGAAACAAACTGAAAGTCACGAAGAAGCAATGTCACTTCTTAATTAAGGCTTTTGAGTCATCTGATTGCAATTCTCTGGGGAAACAAAGCTGTGGCCATTGCACATAACTATGTTTTTGAAAACATGTCTTTCCTTCAGGCATTTATTTTGTCAAAACTCCCTAGAAGATACAGAAGTATTTGAGTTCTAGGATTAATTGTAGGAGCAAACTAGAGCAATATAGGAGATGTATTTACCCCTCTGACTTCTCAGGCAGTCTTATTTGTCTCTTAAGTATAGAAGAACAGGTTTCTTGCAGGATTTTTAAGTTGTGAATTATGCCTTAGAAAGAAGTGGGATCCAGAAATTTCACTCAACATCTGCTTTACTTTCACCCAATCATCAGCCTTTGAATGTTTTTCTGCTGTGGGCTACTCTGATTGTTTATTCCATCCTGACAGTTAGTTTTACAACTCATGTATTAAAGTAGCATCGAACCAGAGTGAAGCAATTCTGTGCTAGCCCCATTATTGGTATGATGGACTATTCAGTATTCCATTTAATACAGACTTCAGTAAACAGCTTCTAAGGGCTAGAAATCTACCGTAGCTGAAGGTCATTTTCATGGCTGATTTATCTGGAGGTATTGCTTCACAACCAACAAATCCTGGTAGCTAATCAAGAAATGTTATTCATGTTTAAAAAACTGAGCTTCTAGCATCCCACTGATGACAGACAACAGATGCCAATTTGGTAGTTTTGGAAAAGGGCTTATGATATTCCTGTTTATATTTACTACAGAAGCTCAATTGCGTTAATTAGGTGACTTAAAATAATGGTTTAAGGTAAGATTATCAGATAAAATACCTTAAGTATAAAAAAGATACAGCATTTAATCATTTAATAAATACCAGTGCCTGGCACTGGTTTGGGAATATTATTCTAAACTGTGCAAACACATATGTAAACAAGAAAGAGATAGTCCTTGATTTGCTTGAAAATAAAACTGTGTGTTTGGGATGGAGAGTGGATCTGGGAGGTGAGATTGGTGATTGTTTTTTTTCTTTTATTGCAGTAGTGGGGTTGAATCCATTACCTCTTGCATGCTAGACAAATGCTCTACCGCTGAGCTGCACGCCTAGCCCCTTTTTGATTATTTATTTTGAGACAGCATCTTGCTAAGTTAAACAGGCTGCCTCTAGCCTTGAACTCAGGATCCTTCTGCCTCAGGCTCCCAAGTAGCTGGTATTACAGGCATGTGCCATCACACCTAGTTTCCTTGTCTTTTGAACAAAGAGCCCCAAATTTTCATTTTGAAAATGGCCCTACAAATTTTGTAACCCTGTCTGGACTTGACCTGGAAAAGCAATGAGGAATATGGGAATTCATGGAAGCATATTAGAAAGAAAATCCACATGGCCAGATTTTGCTTTAGAAAACTCCCTCTGGGAACAGGGTGGTATATGGACTGGGGAGACAAATATACTGGATGCAAGGAATTCAGTTAGGATGATGGCAATAGAATGTAATGAAAAGGATTGATTTTAAAAAGTGGACTTTGCCATATTAAGAATTGACAAGCTTTGTTGACAGGCCTTTTGTTCTCTATTCAACATTGAGCTTCAAAATCCTTAAACCCCCAAGTAATTTTTTCAGTGTTTCTTAAGCTTTTGTCATCTGTGGACTAACTAATGTATGCTTGGCTCCCACAAAGGCCACCAATTTTTGGTAAACTTAAAGATTTATCAGAGTTTGACTGTGCTTCAATAAAACTTTATTTATAAGGTAGGCCAGCCAGCAGCCCCAGTTAGCCAGTACCTGACATGGATTAACTTTTCAAGCTTGCTGCACATCACAATTCCCTAGGAATTTTTCAAATGTCCAGAACCCACCCTGTATGCTTCTCATTTAATTATCTGAAGTAAAGTTTGAGTATTTGTCAAAAGGTCTGGCTATCATTCTCAAGTGACGACGGTGTAGAAAAATGCTTGCCATATACTGTCTTGCCTTTAACCATTGTCAATGTTGGACATTCTTAAGAAGAAACAGTTGTTTCTTTTATTTTTGTGCATCTTAAATACCCCATCTGACCTTTCTCAGGAAAGATTTATGACAACATGCTTTGTTTAGTTAGACTTTAAGTGATCTAAAGGCTCTGAATGCTAACAAGATAATTTGGCAGTAAACTCCAGACTGATGCAATTAAATCATGACCTGTAACAAACTAACTGTGCCTTCACTGTGAGGTAATTGAAATTCATTTTTAAGAAATACAGGATAGAAAACAAAGTTTATTTAGTCACTTGGCCAAACTTTTAGTCTAATGGAATCACTAATTACATCTAAGTTTCCAAAATGTGCTATGGGGAAAATTTGGTAAATTATTTTTGTTTGGGGGCTTATTGTCTTTCAAATATGGACAGAATATACCACTTTTGATTATTCTTGATCTTAACTTTGAAAAAGACTATGTAATACAAAATTATGTAGGATCAAAATGTGTTAAGCCATAAATAAAATTGTTTCTGGCATACTTCAGAAATAGTAGTGTATGATTTTATGCCTTATAAAGATTTAGGTCCAAATCAAAGATATGCTATGACTCAGGTATTAAATAAGCCTAATGAAAAAGTGAATGGCTGTAAGACAGTAAGAATTCTTCATTGCTATGGTACCCTCTTGGGACATACTGACATCTACAGAGGCCTTAGAAAATCAAATAGAGGATTGTGCGGCTAGATCACCAGGGTTAAAATGGGTTTAGCTTAATTGGTAGAGTACTCTGGACTCTCTGAGGACCCCTATTCGATCCCCAGCACCACAAAAATGGAAGGAGGACATGGCAATCCACTCCTGAAGCAATCTTGAAACAATCAGCCATTGAAAACCCCATGAGGATTACTATGAGCTGGACCTGACTCAGTGGCACCTAACAACAACAAAGTCACCTGTCCATGTGCCCTGAACTACTTACCTGCACAGCATGCCTTACTGTCCTGTCTGTTATAATTTGTATCTTGAATAGTCCTCAACAGCTCATGTGTTGAAGGTTTCGTTCCCAGCCTATGGCATTGATAGGAGGTAGGACTTTAGAAGGTGGGTCTTGGTGGAAGACAGTTAGGTCATCAGGGCATGGCCAAATGAAGGAGGTATTATAATCCCAGCCCTCTTCTTTCTTTGCTTCCCAGCCACTATGAAATTATCAGGTTGCTCTGGTATGTGCTTATACCATGATAAACTGCTTTATCACAGACCCAAAACAATAGGACCAACTGATCATGGACTGGAACCTTAGAAATTGTGAGCTAAATAAACTTTTCTTCTTTTTAAATTGCTTGTCTCTGGTATCTTGCTAAAGTAAGGGAAAGCTAAGTTAACAGTGTTTTTATCCACAAAATGAGAATAAGGATAGTACCATATTACTAAGTTATGGGGATGAAATGAGTTTATAAATGTGAAAGATTTAGAAATATGTCTAAAAATGTTACCACTGTTATTCTTGAGGTGTTTGTTCATAAAATAATATTCATTTGATTTTTTTGTTGTCGTTTCATAGATATTTATTTTCTTTCTTCTTTAATTTGGAGATATTGGTGAACCAGGAAGTGCAAAATAGGTAGGCAGAGAGAGGAATATCATCTGTATCATGGAACACTGGACCTGCCACTAAGGGGAGGTAAGTATGCAAAGCCAAATGGCAGTCCTGAAACCAAAAATTGAGACAGTAACAAGCATAGGATTAGGGCATGACCTAGACAATTAGCAACAAGGTTTCACAGTAAAGGATCAGATTACCTTGACATAGGAGAAACTGAGAGTGAGTGCTTGGATTAGGGACACTTAGTAGTTCAGCAGACAAAAAATTGGCATTGGAAATGGTCTTTTATAAAGTGAAAGAATCCTAGTGTCTAAATAGTGATATAGGGCAGTGACTAACCAATGGGAAAGCAGGATCTTAATCCATGTGGAATTTGGATATCAGGTATGAGAATCAAAACTCTGAAAACAGGGACCTAAGATGAGACCCAGCTGGAGAAACTAGGAGAGTTGGGGAAAGCAGTCAGGAATGAGAGGATTCCTAGTCACTAGAAGAGAGACAAAATTTCCGGATCAGAGCCATACCAAAAATAATATAATACTAAGCCTTAGAAGGTGGTCTTGCAAGGGTTCAAATGTCCATTGACCTGGCAGTTGGGAATGAAGCTGAGCCCATAAAGACCAGCTGGCCCCACAGTTTTGCATAGAAAGGAATAATAAGAGTATGGAAAAGGGGAGAAAGATGCTAGAATTTGTAAGCCATGTAGTTTTAACAGCTGGGTTGTTTCTTGTTGGTGTCAACTTACCTCTAACAGTATTTTTCATCACTGGGAATTTGTTATTAAATGTATTATCCACTAAAATACAACAGTTTGGCTGGGGTTTAGCTCAGCTGGTAAAGTGTTTCTCTGTGCTCTCTGAGGCCCTGGGTTTGATTTCCAGCACTGCAAAAATGGGAGAAGGACCTGGCAGTCCACTCCTGGAACAAGCCCCAAACAATTAACCATTGAGTAGCAGAGAAGCAATGACAGTGCTGGGCATGGCACAGTACCAGGGAGTGTTTTGTTCTGTTGTATACAGGGTCTTTATGAGTCAGAAGTGACTTGATGTCATCTAACAACAACAAAATACAACAAACTGCATTTATTGTAACTGTGTTTCAGGTAAGAGGGAATAAGCTCTGGAACAGCTCTTTTATGAATAAGTAAATGCACTTTGACATGTAGACCTTATACTACTGTCTAGGCAGTTCTGAAATAGTTTCCATTTTCTTCAGCTTGTACCATATGTTTGAGATTGCCAATTAAGTGTTGTCAATGTAAATGTGATATTGACATTATTTCTGTGTATTCCCTGCTTGCTATTCAACAGTCTCACAAAAATGATTCAGCCACTCTCCATTCCCCAATCAATGGCAGCATTCCTTCCCTTTATTGGAGAAATGTGAAGGTTTAAATCTTGCTGTCTCTGTTGAGTGCTCTCCCTTCAGAGTTCTCATGTAATGCTATTGACCATTCTCCTCAGTTCCCAGCTCTTCCAGTGACTGACTGAAATCTGTGCCATAGTGTACCAAGTAAGTTCATAAGGCCACAAAGGAAGGTTACCTATGTCCACAAATGCTTTGCTACTTCTCCCTTTGAGAGGCATAACTTAATTCCTCTACTCTTCAATCCCTGCTGGGTTAAGGACTTATTATGTATTAGAATGTGGAAGAAATGATATTTTAGAATTCTAAGGTGAGGATATAAGAAGTTCAGCATGCTCAGCTGCTGTGTCAAAGCCCTGACCTCCTGGAGGCCTAAAATGGCCTGCAGAGACTCAATAGGAAGACCATGTAGAGAGGCCCTGAGACTGTGTGAGAAAGGCATACATGCCTGGCTGGTTTTGGCCTCAGGGTTTGGAGTATTCCTGCAGAGTTCCTGCCCAATTTCTTTATTTTTGAGCAAAATAAAATGATTGTTATTTTGGAGGTGGTTGTTTCACAGCAAGACAACACTAAAACAGCTATTCTTGACTGATGCTACAGATTTGTAAAATAAAAAAAGTCCTCTTCTCCTTCAGTGAATCCATCACTGTAAGTTCTAAGACTATCATAGTAAATATTTACCAGATGAAATTTCCTTAGTAAAAGGTTAGGGCAATTTCAGGAGACAAGTATAACGTCAATGGTGCTAGGGTTTAGATATGAATGTCCCCCAAAGACCTATGTCCTGAAGGCACTTGAAAAGTATATTCAACTCCCCAGCATCACAAAAACAAAACAGAACAAACAAAGATACACAAAAACATCAAGATAAAAATAAGGGAATATGAAACAAAAGGGACAAAAAATGATAAAATTGTTGTTGTTGTTGTTAGGTGCTGTCGAGTCGGTATCCGACTCATAGCGACCCTCTGTCCAACAGGGGAAACACTATCGTCAGTGCTTCTCTGCTGTTCATAGGGTTTTCAATGGCAGATTGATTTTTGGGAAGGGGTTGCCAGGTCCGTCTCCCAAGCCTACAGCTTCTGGTGTTCCCAGGCAGTCTCCCATCCAGGTACTAACCAGGCCCGACCCTGCTTAGCTTCCAAGATCTGACGGGATTGGATGCCACAGGGCTACAGCTGCAGGCAATGATAAAATTAATAGGTATTATTCTCATGCCACAGAAAATTGAAACAAAAACCAAAAAATCAAATCATACCCGAAACATTAGCTTCTGTTTTGAAGTCATTCAAGTGAGATATCCTTAAAATTCAATCATTGGCCTCAGAATAAATCTGCATCTACTTAGAAGCTCCACCCAATATCTGACACAGAGGACCTGATTTCCCCCCAGCACAGAGAGGAACCTGTCCTCCTTTAACTACTTTTTCAAGGCAGAAATATTAATCAGTTTGTGTTACTACAGTGACATGCTTGATACAACTTATTTACAAAATGTTTATTTAGCTTACAATATTGAAGGCTCAAGTCTAAGATTAGGCAGCGCTATTGGTTTGGACTTGGTGAAGGTGGAACATCTTGATGGTAGTGTGTGCCTTACCAAATGGTCACATCTCAGACTGTAAATGAGAGACTGAGGACATGTAGGGTCCCAGAATCCCTTCAAGGGCATTCCCTCAATGATGTAATGATCTCCCAGTAGGCCCCACTTCTTAATGTTGCACAGCGACTCCCAATAATATCACTCTGGGGACCCAGCCTCTATGTACAGACCTTTGGAAGACACTCAACATCCAAACCATAGCAGTATAATATGTGGGTTTGGTAAAATCCAATTACAACTTCCTTGTGCTTACATTAAAATAGAAAGGTACACATTTTCTCCTCATCTGTGAGACATGCAGATAAAGAGAGGAAACAAGGAGGTATCCTAACAAAGACACTTGAAGAAGAAATGTTATAGAGCTGGCCATGGTGACACACACTTCTAATCCTAGCATTCAGAAGGCTGAGGCAGGAGGATCTCAAGTTCAAGGCCGGTTTTGGATACATAGAGAGTTCTACACAGCCAGACTGGGCTACATAGTAAGTTTCTGTCTCAAAATAAAAAACATTGTGGATGTGTTTCTCATGCTTCCTAGGGTGAATATTCAACACCTATTTCATAACAGCGATTGATGCATAGTGTGAGAATAGTTGAATATCTGTTAGTTCTATCTGTTCTCAAAGAAAAATTGTGTTACATGTCAGCAAAAAGTTTATCAAGACTTTAACTGGAAAATATCACAAGGATCTCGAGTAAGTCTGTTACCAGGGATATGGTTTAGGGAATCTGGCAGCAAACCTCAGTCCTTGTATTTGGCATAAAAAGAATTTATACCTGACATGGAAGTTATAGGACAGAGAATAAACAAGGTTCATTGAAAGATAGTACACATTTAAGAATAACTACCAGGAAAACTGAAGCACCTAGAGAAGTGTAAATAAACCTAGAAAGGAACTTGGAAAACCCTTAGTTCTCTGGTGCCTTGGCATAAGTATACTCCTGTTCCCTGGTGGAAGGAAAAACCAGAGAAAAGAAGAGAGTTAAGCAAGTTTGTAGAATGGAAAGTGCCTTGGATAGACAGAGAAGATGGCAGGCCTCAGAGAAGTGGAAAAATACACACAGCCACCCAGGAGGAGAAAGAGGAGAGAAGAGAGAGAGAGAGCAGAAGAGTGAAGAGAGAAAAGAGAAGCAGAGAGAGAAAAGCCAGACATGGTGGCACATGCCTGTAATCCCAGTGACTCAGGAGGCAGTGGCAGGTGGACTCAAAATTTAAGAATTAAAAATGAGCTGACTGTGCAGCCCAGTGGTAGAGCACTTGCAAAGCATGTGCAAGGCCCTTGGCTCAACACCCAACTACTGAAAAAAAAACAAAAGAAGAAGAACAAGGTAAAGGAGGAAGTGGAGGAAGAGGAGGAGGGGAGAGTAGGCCCATGTTCTCTCTAGTTTTGTTGACACTAGAGCACACCCAGTGTGAGGTCAGCCGTGGGTACCAAATCCTGGGTGCCCAATGTGACATGAGCCTCAAGCTGTGGCTGGAAAAGCCCCTGTTGTGGTTTAAGGTGGATGGAGTCTAGAGTCTTAGTTTTGTAAAAGGGCTCAAGGGTCTTACCCAGTACTTTCTGAACAGTAGGCCCATATGTGACTGTCCTGACTAATCTGCTTGTGTTTGTACTCAAGCAACTATTGGTCCTGGATTAGCATGTCAGGTCCATTAGAAAATGTCCTTCCAATGAACAATGTACAATGATATGCATGTATCAAAATGTCATAATGAGACTCATTAAGTAGTACACTAAAATATTACTAATAAAATAAACTTACTGGGAAAAAAAAGGAAAAAGAAAAGGGAAATTTCCTCCTATGTCCTTAAGAGATTTGTCTTACACATGGCTTCACCCATTACAGCTGAATGCAGACATAATTTTCAATCCCCTTTTCCTCTATTTTGCCTGTTAATATGTACGCTACCGTACTTAACAAGGGTTGGGGTTTAGCTCAGTTGGCAGAGTGCTGCTCTGCCCTCTCTGAGACCCTGGGTCCAATTCCCAGCCAACAAAAAGTGAGAGAAGGACCTGACAGCCCACCTCCAAAACAATTCTGAGGCAATCAGCCATTGAAAACTGTATAAACAGCAGAGAAGCACTGACATAGTGCCAGGCATAGGACTGTGTAGGAGAGTGTTTCATTCTATTGTGCATAGAGTCGCTATGAGTCAGACCCAATTCAACAGCACTTAACCACAACCACCACCACCTACCTAACAGATCTTTTTCTTCTATCTTCTATATCAGCTTTGCTCTTTTATTTCTCACATGACATCATAATCCATCCTACCTCTTGGGCTGTCAATACATCAACTCTAAGAGATCTTCTATCTATACTTTTATTCTTGTCAATGTCAGATAGAATATCCCTTCTACACTATCTCAGTGCCTGCATAGAACCATTTTCACTAGATATTTGCCCCCTTTAGTACAAATCCTACATTTTGGGTTTTATTCTGTTTAAGAATCTTTTTTGCCACTTATTACCCTAATACTTTTATTTCTGTGACTTGGGTTGTTTTTATTGCTTTTTCCTATACTCTGCCTTCGATGCTATTTCTGATTCTCCCTGTTGGTTTTTCCTGTTGTGGGAATTTTCCCTGTCCTTTTATGTTTCTATGTGTGTGTGTGTGTGTCTTTGTGTGTGTGCATGCACACGTTTCTTCCAGTAGCTCTAATTCTTGGTATAAAGGGAAGGTATGTTATCATTTTAGTAATAGACCAACTTGCTCAAAAACATCCTGTTATTTAGCTCCCTTGCTTTACCCTTTCAGGGTGTTTATTTTCTCACTTTAAATCATACTTTTGGTCACTAATGTTTTATGTTGAGACAGATAGAAATTCCATCTTGGAAGATTTTTAAAAGCTTTTCCTGATCATGCAACTATTTTTAATTGCACTAATCAAGACTCCTCAGAAGAGAATAGCAAGATAGATAGCAAGAGAGAGTTTCCAGTGGAGCTACATAGCCCTCCAGTAAACTCATGAGGACTCTGCTCTTGCTGGGAACATAGGCATGTATGGTGACCAATTTACTACTTGAGCCCAGCATCATTCCTACTAATTAGATGAAGATTCTCTTTCAATATTACAGAAATAAGCTCTCCATAATGTGCCTTTCTCTTCCATTCTCCACCCACATAATTTATAGCCTGTCTTCTACTTGACAGCCATATCAAACACTGGAAATAAAATGGTTAAAAAAATAAGAATAAGCTCTCTATTTGAAAAGAATTTTTAAGGAGAATACTAAAGGGCTACATTATTGCTCATTGGCAGTGACAAGTGGTGGTCATAGTGCAATGCAGTGTTTAGTGGTGTGAAACCTCTGATCTGTTAAAGTATAATTGAGTTGTGTTACTGACAAATACGCAATTGTACAAACAAATTATCACATTGAATAAGCAAGGGTATGAGAAGATGCAATTTTTTTCTACCTTGCCTTTCCAAATTGATTTTTGAGGGTTTCCCAATAATGAATTGGTTATATTTTTTAGGCAAGCCAATTAGTATGCTCATAGTGAGTGGTTTGAATAATAATTCTTTTTATGCACACATTCAACTACTTCTCATAAAAAAGGTTCATAAAGTTCCCAACACACCAAAGTAAAGCTTAATTTCAGAAACTTTGCACACTTTTGTGGGCTTTTTTCTTAATTGAATGAAAGAAAAATAACGTCCAGCCATTCTATAACAAAGTATCATGTTCAAGCTAGAATGACATTTGACTAGTTTTTTTTTTATGTCTTTATCCATAGTTAATATATTTTCTCTTTAAGTTTGGAATATTGTCTTGAACTTTGGAAAAACTTTAGATAATACCAACTAAGATAACTCCTCCCAGAAGGCATATTGAGTTACCATGAAAGTGAACTAGAGTCTAGACCAGGATAGATTTCTGGGATACTGTAAAGATTTAGTGTGAACCAGTCAGAGGTTATGTCAGGAAGTTGTGAAGAATGAATTGCAATTTCTTGGTAACTGAGAAAATAGGATTCAGGTCACAGCAATATACTATACATTGATTCAGAGGTGGTACTCTATTTAGTTCTGAATGACTGTATCAAAGTGATATAGAAAAATAAGGAAAAGAAAGAGCCATCAATAGGTAGTTTAAAGAGAGATATAGACCATTGAGAGAAGGGAGGAGGAAGGGAACCTAGGAAGGGAGGAATTATATGGATGATATTAGGGTAAACCTAGAGTACCATGAACTGATTCTAGTTTCTAATATATTTGTGTTCATTCTCAACTTTTCTTATTGCTTACTTTCTTCTACCTAGGATTTACTGCAGGGGAAAAGGAGTTTTGTCAAATTATCTGAATCCTAGGTAGAAATGGGTGGATGATGTAACCCACACATGGGGATGACCACAAATGTTAGTGTGACTGAAGACTATTCTATTACTTCCTGATTCAATGTTCAGCAATACCACAAAATACTTCCACAAAGGGTTGCTGACATGCACTGTGACCATGATAAATTCTGCCCTCCCTTCAGACAGATGATAACTTGAGAAATCAACCTGTCTTAGCACAAGAGAGCTGAGATTAAATCAATATCCTAACAATGTAGTAATAATATGAATATTTCAGGTTTCTGCAATGCTCATGAATGATGAGAAGAGGTAATCATACCAAATTAAAGAAACACTTAACAATAATTAGGACATAACCAGGATAAAACTGAGAAGTGTGGAACTCCAGACCATCTTTGCAATCATTCTGTTTCATTTCCTGTCATGATGATATGCCCCATTCCCAATACATATTTAGCAGTAAGTGCTCTCTCCTTCCATGCTGTGGAAAATTTTTATTCCCTCTAAGGTATAATTCACTGGCAATCAAGTAAAGGATTATCTACCCTAGAGGAAATTTTGTTGTAACAAGAATAAAGCAGTAATACAAAAAAAAAAAAAGGCCATCAAATATAGTGTGGCTACCTTTCCTCTTTGATCATGGCAGATATAACAAGACATGGAATTCTTTCCCACTGACACCAGATGCAGCCACGGAATCTCCCTCAAAATTGGTGTTCCAGATAGCTACAAAAAACTGAATGAAATAAGCAAGCAACTCAAAATTTATTTAAAATTCAGGATTAATGTCATAAAATGCTTATAGTTACTTTTTAAGTATGAATCAAGATGTGTGAATGTGAAGAAAGTCTGAAATATATAGAATGATAAAAGGTTTGGGACTGAGAGATGTTATTCCACATAACTATGAATCTAATCTTGCCATTATATGTGATATTGAAAGAAAATAGTAAATAAATGGTTACGAGTAGAATACATAATAAAAGTATTGTAAACCCTAGTAGTCAATAACTATAAAATATAAAGTGGTGACATTTGGAATCATAGGTATAGATTGCTGAGCAAAGACTGAGGCATAGTTTGGAACTTTCTACTTAAACTGTTGTTGTGGTAGTTGCTGTGGAATGTATGGCAGTCTTTTTCTGCTTCTCTGATATATAATGTGCTTCTATTCTTTAAGAAACAAAGCAGAAGTTATAGATCCAAATTGCTATATCCCTTTCAAAGTAGCTGCCCTGATAGGATACACATTTATTCCAGCAGTACTGCTATTGCTTAAAATAGTTTTTAGAACTCCTCTTGAAATTGCTTTCAGAGCCTGAAGCTAATTTCTTTGACTGTCCTCAATAGTGGCAAATCTTCATCCTTTGACAGGGGATTTGATTTTTGTACAGCTTGCCAAAAGACAAGGGTAGTGAATAAAACAGCTGGTTAAATTGGATTGTGTTATTTGGGCTTCAAAATTAAGGTGAGCTACAAAGTTATGAGCTTGGTTTTCTCATGTAGCTCGTAAACCACTTTAGAAGGCAATTACAAACACGAATTTTTAAAAGTAGATTTTTAGTTCCCTCCTCCATAAAATAAGTGGATACCACTAGCTGATCTCTAAATTCCCTTCCAGCTCTATGAGTCTATAATTCAGAAATTCCTTTATTTAAAAACCTTTCAAACAGTTACCTCCACTTTAAGGAAAATAAAATACATCTCAATGTGATTGAGAATTTTTTGTTTTCACTTTCTGTTTTTGTATTGTTTCTGAAAACTTTTTTATCTTAAAGAAAACATTAATCATACTTACATAATACTGACATGTTTTGTCTGCTTATCACTTGAGTTCACTCTCTTTGCTGTAAAATGAAGCAGGTCTTGGATAGATGACCCTCCAGTTATACAAGGATATGCAATTTTACTAGTAATCTATTATTTTATAACAAATGATCCCAAAGTTTAGTTGTTTAAAATAACATGTATTATCCCACAGTTCCTATGAGTGAAGAATGAACCCTGCTTAGCAGTATACTGCTTCAGGGCATCTCACAGACCACCACCAATGTGACATCTGTGGTATTGTTGTTGTTAGGTGCCACGGAGTAGTGTCTGACTCACAGTGACCCTCATAGGGTTTTCAATGACTGACTGTTTTGGGATTGCCTCTGGTGTGAATTGCTACGTCCTTCTACCATTTTTGCAGTGCTGGGAATCAAACCCAGGACCTCAGAGACTACAGATCATCAGTCTACCAACTGAGCTAAACCCCAGCCCTCTCTGAAGTATAGTCATCCCAATGATCAACTAGAAAAGATTCATTTCCAAGCTCAATTGAAACGTTGGCACTATTCAGTTCTTTTTAGGCCTCAGTCCTAATGAGCTGACTGCATGCTGTTCCTTTTTACCTCAGCCTCTCTATAAGACATCTCAGATCATGTTAATTTGCTTTATTGAGGCAAGCAAGGAAGAAGAGCTAGAGAAAGACAGAGTATGAAGAAGATGGGAGTCATAGTCTATACAACCTCATTTCGGAAGTGATGTCCTAGCTCTTTTGCTATATTCTATTCTTTATAAGTGAGTAATTAGGGAAGGAATTACATTAAAGAGTGAATACTGGTAGGTAGAAATGGCAAGGATCTGTTGTATAAGCAACTTGCATGGCCCTTAATGATTCTCATTCCTTCCACATGAAAAATATACTCACCACCTCACATGTCCCTGTAAAACTCATCCAATTAGAGCATCATATCAAAATCTAGTATCTTCTCACCTAGTCGTGTCCAAATGTGGAATAGTAACCGACATCCCAGTTTCTTAAGTACAATTTCAGCAGTACATTTCCTCTGTATTTGTGAGTTTGTGAAAACAGAAAGAAAAGCTACCTGTCCCCCACACACCCCACAAATAATGGTGAAACAGACTTAGGTAGCAGAAGTACACATTGTTCTTCAATAAGGGGGAAAATGGGAGAGAGAATGCATTTTGAACTGCCTATATCCATTTCTGTCCATGCTAACAATGTTTGTGCTGACACAGTTTCTCGAAAACTTTGTGTCTTCTGTGAATCTCCCTGATGTTTTATCTATTAGACAAAAGCCATGCATCTCTTTGTTAAAAAAAAAAACAACTTTGTCTGTTTTGGGCTTCTATCGAAAGCCTAGAGAGTAAAGCATTTCCTAAGCTTCCTGAAGGTCCTATTGTTCAACTTAGAAGATCTATGGGGCACACCCTCAATCTCTTAGCCCTTTGAGTAAATTAATAAAACTCTGATTCTTTTATCTTTTTAAGTCTTTCTTATAAGACTTGTTGTTGTTGTTAGGTGCCATCAAGTCAGTATCTGACTCATAGTGACCCTCATAGGGTATTCAATGGCTGACTGTTTCTGGATTGCCTTGGGAGTGGATTGCCAGGTCCTTCTCCCATCTTTGCAGTGCTGGGAATTGAACTTGGGTCCTCAGAGACTGCAGCGCAGCGCTCTACCAACTGAGCTATGTGCAGCTCTACCAACTGAGCGCTCTACCAACTGAGATATTAACCATCCCAAGACCAGACACTACACAGGTGGTAGGATATGGCTAGTAATACATCAAAAGATACTCTTTTTTTAACTATATAATTCTCCACTGGCCAGACCTTGCTCTAGAACCCTAGAGATCTGGGATTCTGGTTATCTTATTGCTATAAATGTCAAACATACCCTACCATAGTGCCTCTGTACCACAGGACCTGCTGTGCCTGGACCCACTGTGCAGATTTTACCTGCTCTCTATCCCATTCAAACCTGGCATTGCAGTGTTTCCAATTGTGTCTTAAATTGCCTTAGAACCCTAAAAAGTAAATAGGCATTGTGCTTTCTGGTAGTGATAAAAAGATTTGAGGACAATATAGTTTATATTTTACCTTGAAGGGACTGTCCAAGGAAGCCTCAGACCAATGAACTCTTACCAAGTTAGTTGGCATAACAGGTCCTTGAACCTTCACAAGGTATTTCTTACTCTCTGGAACATGTGTCTCTCACTCTTTATTTATTTTTTTCCCTGTGTATTGAACCTTGGGCTTTGCACATGATAACCATGTGCTCTACCCCTGAGCTACATCCCTAGCACAAAGGAGTATGTGTCTTACCATGGTTTCTAATAAACTTACCTTGCTACTTTTGGATCACCTGGCCTGGTTAATATAATGTCACCCATATAATGGACCAGTGTAATACTCTGTACATGTTTGAATTATCCAGGACTCTCCAGAGACTATCATTCCAGGATATCTAAATTAACCCCGTAGCTGGAGATGTAGCTCAGTGCTTGCCTAGATCCTCCGTCACACATACACACATACACACACACACACATACACACAAATTAGCCTCATAATGGAGCAAGATGGTCAATGTTTATCCCACATAAATACAAACTGTTTAGAGATTTTTTAAAGGGATAAATTTTCTAGATTAATGACTATATTCCATGTACCTAGAGTCACATTAATATGCTCTAACACTGGATACCTCTTCTGAATACCAACTGCAATTATTGCTACTACTACTTTGACTACTTGGTTGAGTTTGCAGTAGTCTACTTTCATCTCCCTGGGTCCATCTGGGTTTTTTAGGAGCCAAAATAGTGAATTAAATGGAGATATGATAGAACCATGACCCCTGCATCATTTAGACCTTCCACTATTCCTACTGGATGCTATAGTCATAAAAGCAATGAGGGCATCGAAGACCTGAGTGACACTGTCAACCAGATCCATGTAATTGGCACTTATGTAACAATCCACTTAGCAATAGTATAATATGCATTCTTTTCAAGCACAAATGGAACATTCACCAAGATGGCCCATAAAATGATCCATAAAACAATTCTTATTAAATTGAGATTTGAAATGTACAAAGATTATTCTCTGAGTACAATAGAATTAAATTATAAGCAAAGAGTAGAAATATACCTGGAAAATCTTCACATGCTTGGAAATTAAATAATGTACTTCCAAAGATCCTATGAGTCATTGAAGAAATCACAAGAAAAACTAGAAAATACATTGAGATAATCAACATTTTTTTCAGTATTAGGGGATTGAACCCAGGGCCTTGTGCATGGTAGGCAAATGCTCTCCCACTGAACTATATCCCCACCTGTTTTTTATTTTTTATTTTGAGACAGAGTCTCACTAAGTTGTATAGGCTGCCTATGGCTTCAAACTTGTGATTCTCCTATTTCAGCCTCCTGAGTCCTTGTGTTAGAAGTCTGCACCGTGGCACCCAGTGAGATAATCAACTTTTAAAAAGGAAAGGTTTATAACAAAATCTAGGAAGCTAACCCAAATATTTGAGTTTTACTACGTATTAGCCATAAAGCTCCATAAACTTTGTGGGTTGAGGAATGTCTTGCCAGAAGTGATGTAAAGGATGTATAATGGAAAAAGCCAAAGCTGTATTACTCTGTCTCCCACCATCATTTATTAATAAAGGGGGAAAAAAGAAAAACAAGGGAAAAAAAACAGCAAAATCTAGTTTGTTATGCACTTATGCTGGAATCTCCAGAAAAAGTTGTTGTGCATCTGAGACTTCAAGTCTTATCTGTGTCCTAACCTCATGCTGCTACCATTATTCTATCTTCTTTGTCTGCCCTGTTCAAGATTTCTAAAACCTCTGCAACTACCTCTTCCAACAGTGCCATTGTTTGATCTCGGTACAAACTAGAAAAGTGATGGTATTCATTTGCCACTCACCAAATATTCCCTCCTCCCCTGTACATTGTATGTTTATGCTTTCTTATGTGACCATTAACTTGCATTAGACAGTAATGTGTGAGGGAAAGATGAGCAAAACAGATAGATGTGTGTTACTCTGTGTACAGGGCTTATGAGTATGCTTCAGTGATAGAGTGCTTGCCTAGCATGCACAAAGCCTTGGGTTTGATCCCCAGTACCACCAAAAATTTTTAATTTTAATTTTAAAAACTTGGGTCTATTTGGCCAGGTGAATGAATTTGAGGCCAGAGGCAGCCTGTGTAATTTAGTGAGATCCTGACTCAAAATAAAAAATGGACTAGGGATGCAACCCAGTGGTAGAGCTCTTGCAAAAGTATGTGCAAAGCCCTGGGTTCAACCCTCGAGTACCATATATGCAAAAAAAAAAAAAAAAGTCAGTGTGCAATTCATCATGTTCTTTGTTCCCTTTGGGTGACTTGCTATGATCTAGACAGTGGGAATGTTCAACCTCGATCCTGGAGTAAGAACAATGGGGGAGTAAAGCCCATATCCACCTTGCAGTGGACCTATTTTATGGGCAAGAAATAAATTTAGTGCCTTTAAACTATGGAGACTTTCAGGGTTTTTGTCATTGTTGTTATTTCAGAATAACAGTCTATTCTCATTGATACTTGAATTCTGATTGACTCATTTACATTCTCCACCTACCCAAAGGCATGGTGTTACTGCATCTGTATCTATGCCTTACTTTACTGCATCTATGCCTTACTTTTTAAAGAAGGTGATTGTTTTTCATTCTGCATGTACCTATTCTAATTCCCTATCTCTCTAAGTCAGTAGTTTAACATAATATTGTTGTTGTTAGGTGCCCTTGAGTTGATCTAACTGGTAGGGATCCTATGTACAATAGAATGAAACACTCCCCAATACTGTGCCAGGCACATGATATTTTTTATGTTAAAACCCATTGTTACAGTCACTGTGTCAATCATACAGTTGAAGGTCTTCCTTTTATTCATTGATCTGCCACTCTCCCAAACACGATATCTTTCTCCAGGAAACATATTAGCCACAATTATTTGCTTTTCTTTGATTCTATTAATATATATCTAGTAATCATGTCTC
Organism: Pedetes capensis; assembly: GCA_007922755.1. Classification (NCBI taxonomy): domain Eukaryota; kingdom Metazoa; phylum Chordata; class Mammalia; order Rodentia; family Pedetidae; genus Pedetes; species Pedetes capensis. Next base: position 122,624 of record VMDO01002235.1, read on the forward strand.
TATATAAAGGGATGGAAAAAAATTGTCAAGCTCAGAACAGAAGTACTACAGAGCTTATTTCTAAATCTACTTCTTTTAATACCAGTTTGAATCAGTTGTATCAGTAATATTTGGATGTCCATATGCAGCCAACACTACATGCTACAACCTTGGGATATTAAGCCAACTTGTATATTGGGTATACTTTTCAGTGGAGAGGGTGAAGTGGGCTCCCCTACCCCAGACAAATGACACTACTGTTTAGTTTAGATCTCATCTAAAAACTGCATATAGATGTTTTGGGTTCTGCAAATGAGCCTGTTGATAGACAGCAAATGCCACAGGATACCAAATTTGTCCTAGATTCTTTTTTTATGACATGATGGTATATTTAGAAGGCTTGGACACAGAAATTAAGCTGTCTGTGACCTTTTCTGGCTCTACTGATGGCAATTATGTGTCAAAGTCTACATGAAAATTGATGTAAATCAAAGTTCCTGATCTCATCAAGATCCCCTAATGTGCCTTAAAGCAATAATATGTGACATACACTCTTGTTTCAGAAGCTTAAATATTAGTGGTATATCATCATCCAAAAGATTATCTTTTGAATCTGACAGATATTACCTTTCTAAAATCTTATATGGCCTATATAAGTTTTAATAAAAATAGTAAATTTTCCCCTGTAGAAGCTAACATATAATTAACAGGCTGATTCATTTGAAATTGCCAACATTTAATCATTTCAACCTATAAAATAGCAATTTCATATGGCTTAACCTAATAACTTTGCATATATTATTGTATTTTCCTTTATGTACAAGAAATGTACATGTACAAGAAAATGTACAAGAAGAAATTGGTCATTTTCTCCCCCAAACTCTGCTCTTTCTTATTTCTATTTTCTTCTTTTTAATAAATGTACCATTGACTACCCAGATCTCCAAGTAAACCAAAAATACAATTCTTTCATCTTCTTTTCTTTTTACATTTGATTGATAATGATCTCTATTTTTCCTGTAAAATATCCTAAAAATGATATCCTGTCTCCATTACTATTACCATTTCTCTGACTCCATATGGAATTTGTCACAGATGGGGTTCCCGAGGAAGCAGACTAAGACAGAGGTTATATGCAAGAGATTTATCAGGGAGTGGTCTGAGAGTGCAGCATATTGAGAGGAAGAATAGGAAGCAGGACTGAGCAAAGGAAAAAGCAAGGCTGTGATGCCCTCAAGAAAAGCTTCAGTAAGCACCTCAAAGTGTCCCAAAACAAACAATCTGAGATAAGTATTCTGAATCATATCATCTGGGGCAACAATTCCCATCAATAAGTCATAGAATGTGCCCTGGCAAAGGAAAGCAGAGATCTCTGTCTTCTGCCTGTATAATTTCTTAGACGTCTGGTAGCTAACACCTGTCTGCTGGCAGCATCCCCAGATGGAAGAATAAATTTTTCAGCTCAAAACGGGGATTTGGATGATGTATTACAGCATCTACTAGCGTCTATCCTTGGCAAGATCTGGATCACTTTTTCATAAAAGTTCCAGAATCCATTTCTCCAGGATTCCATGGATATCTTTTCTGGAGGAACTTATAAGAAGAACATCAGTGGAACAAAAGCATAACATTCCCTCTGAAGCTGGTCCTCCGAGACAAAAATGGATACTCTGTGTCTTTATTCTCTGTTTCACACTCTAAATTCCTTTCATACTCACCTACCTCTTATGCTAACTTTCATGTCTCTCCTTACGGTGTCACCCAGATGTTCTTTCTGAGAGTCTGAGCCTATGGTGGTGGTGGTTGTTAGGTGTCCTCAAGTCAGTGTCTGACTCATAGTGACCCTACCCACGACAGGCGAAACACTGTTAGTGCTTCTCTGCTGTTCATAGGGTTTTCAATGGCAGATTGATTTTTGGGAATGGGCTGCCAGGTCCTTCTCCCAAGCCTACAGCACCTCATGTTCCCAGACTGTCTCTCATCCAAGTACTAACCAGGCCCAACCCTGCTTAGCTTCCGAGATCTGACCGGATTGGATGCCACAGGGCTACAGCTGCAGGCGAGCCTGTGGTAGCTATGGCTTTCTCAGTCATAGTTTTCTCTCTCCGACTACTGTACTTGCTCTTTTAACATTAAAATTGGGGAAGAGTTTACCAAGAGATGTTCAAATGGATATGTAGATGCCAGATATATTCCTTTCTGCCCTAATAAGTAAAAACAACCCCAAATCTTCCCAATTACCTCCACAAAGAGAGTGATTCCTTTTCTTGCCAGCTGTTCCCTCAGTATGACAAGCCTACAGTATCCAAACAACAGCTCTAGCTTCTAGATCAATGGGGTATCTTGGTATCTTTGCAGTAGAGTTTTCCCTTTGGGAATCAGATCTCTAAACTCTCAATTCCCAGAGTTGTGGAAATAAAAATTCTCCCCCAATCATTCAATGGTAGGGATAGATTCCTTTAGTCTCTAACTCATAATTCTTATCCCAGTAAGGGCACAGAATGTACATTATTGGAAGAGCACTTTCCTAGCATGTGCCAGGCTCTGGGTTTGAGCTCCAGCACTGCAAATAAATAACTAAATAAATAAAAAATAAAGTTAAATAAACAAACAAATAAATTGTTTTTGAAAGTTCCACACTGACACAGCAACTGAAATAGGGGATAGTATTTGGTTGAGTTTGGGGTAGACAACTGTCATCCTCCAGAATCTGTCTAGTTTCTGCAGGGGTCAAACTGGTATATTAAATGGAGATTTAAAGGTGAACACCACCCTTGCATTCTTCAGCTCTTAAAGGGTCACACTAATCTCTGTCATTTCCTTGGGAAGCAATATATTGTTTTTGATTTAATATATTGGCTGGAGAGGGGAAATTTTCACAACATGTTCAATTCTTTAAGTCTTTTAAATCCTTTCTTCTACTGTCTGCTATGACAATTCAGATATTTAATACCTCATTTATTGCAAGCCATCACTTTTTCCATGCTTCTAAGAAAACCCACTACACCCTGGGGTCTTTTCCAAGTATTAAATTCTGTACATTGGAGAGACCTAGCAACTAAATAAATGACTTTATATTTTGTACCCCTTTAATCCAGCACAGTCGGAATCCATTCCCGTGTGTACTCCCCAACTCTTGCCAGTATATTTTGGCTAAATCCTACCACAGTTTGGGGGTTGTATTAATTTTTTACTTGCTGCAAATAGAATTACCAAATTAGTGGCTTAAAACACTACCCGTTCTTTAACTCACAATTCTATAGGTCAGAAGTCCAGCCTGGCAGGGCTGGGGTCTCTGAAATCTAGGTGTCTACCAGTCAAGTTTTCATCTGGAGACGTGGGAGAAAATTTGCTTCCGAGCTTATTACTACTGTTGGCAAAACTTATTTCTTAAATTTGTAGGACCAAAGCCCCCTTTGTCTTGCCAGCTGTCCACCAGCAGCTTCCCTCAGCAACACATGGAGACTTCCATCTTTCAAGCTAGAAATCCTTCTGTATCTAATCCTTCTACTTCAAATCATAGAATTACTCTTTTCCAACCAATCTGAGAATATTTTATTTTTAAAAGTTCATTTGAATAGGTCAGACTAACCCAGAAAATTTCCCTATCTTAAGGTCAATAGATTTAAGACCTTAATTATATCTACAAAATTCTTTCACAGAAATATTCACATTAGTGTTTGGTTGAATAACTGAGAGAAGGTGTGTGTACTTACCAGGGGCCAGGTATCTTAGAGGCCTAGAGTTTCCTATTTCAGGAGCAAGGAGAAAGGAGCTTTTTTCCCTTGCATCAACAATTTATTAAATGTAGGCTGTCATGGGAATGCAGAATGACCTTGGGGTAGACAAATCTCTTCAGCTCAAGCAATTCTGTACAGGGCTGAGAACTGAGAACTGCCTGTCAGCTGCACTCCCAGGAGCTCAGAAGATAAATTCTTTCACCCCGGAGAAGGATCTGGACAGTTCATCTTATCTATCTCACCATCCTAGATCTTACTAGATCTACACTATTATATCTACTTTTTGTTTTTGTCCTCTTCTAAACCACTCTTCACACGAAGATGACAGAGTATTCTTTCGGCAAGCAGTTCTGATCATGTGATTCCCCAAGTTAATATAATTCCCTGGTGAATTCCAAATATGTGGGCAGCATGGCCCTGTCTATAAAATTTATGAGCATGCCCCTTTTGCATAATGTGTTTCTAGTTTGGAAATGATACATAAGAACTCCCAAAATGGGAGTGCCAAAATGGCACTTTTAGCAAATGGTATTTTATTACTGTTGTTAGGTGCCATCGAGTCGGTATCCGACTCATAGCTTAATTTCTTCTCTATTGTTAAGATAAAAAATAGATAGTAACATCCTAATATTTTCCAACCCTGCAGCTCTAGCTCTGTGACATCTGATCCCATCAGATCTCGGAAGCTAAGCAGGATCGGGCCTGGTTAGTACCTGGATAAGAAACTACCTGGGAACACCAGGAGCTGTAAGCTTGGGAGAAGGACCTGGTAGCCCACTCCCAAAAATCAATCTGCCATTGAAAACCCTATGAACAGCAGAGAAGCACTGACAATAGTGTTTCCCCTGTTGTATGTAGGGTCACTGTGAGTCAGATACCGGCAGAAGCACTGCCTTAGTGCTGGGCATAGCACAGTGCTGGGGAGTATTTAGTTCTGTTATACATAGGGTCACTATGAGTTGGACCTGACTTGATGGCACCTAACAGCAACAATATTTTCCTATTGATTTCACTCTAGAGACCAGCGCTCTAAATACCATGTTTGGAAACAACTTTAAATTTCACTTGGATAAACAAACCATTTCCATAACCTGCCTGAGAGAAAACTCTGGCAAAACACAACACACCCATTCTGCTCTGAGGAGATGTTCTGATCCCAGTTGATATAAGGCATTAAGATGGAAAGCCTGCTTGAAAATGAGATTGGCCAGGGGATTTCTTTATATTGTGATTGTTCACCCTGGTGATTGTGAATAGAATTCAAATGATTTTAAGCAAGCAGAAGAGTTGCCGAGTCACCTTGACTACAGATTTGCAAACCTGCAGCAACAACCAGAAGGGAGAAAAGCTGAAAAACTCAGGTTAAGTTTCTAATTATAAAAATACAGAAGTAAATTAAAACTATTTAGTTATAATGAGTTGTAAGTATAGAACTTATTACTTGCTTTTCTTGTGACTTGGTATAGGTCACAGGAAAAATTAATAAGATCTTTTAACAGTATTAATATTTCCTTTTTTAATTTCTCTCTCTCTCTCCCTCTCTCTCTCTCTCTCTCTCTCTCTCTCTCTCTCTCTCTCTCTCTGTGTGGGGGGGGGTACTGGAGAGTTGAACCCAGGGCCTCACACATATTTTGCAAACAGTCTATCACTGGGCTGCACCCCGGCCTATTTCTTAGTTTTTATTTTGAGACAGAGTCTCACTGAGTTAAGTAGGCTACCTCCGTCCTTGAGCTCATGATCCTCCTGCTTCAGCCTCCCAAATTGCTGGGATTAGAGGCCTTTGCCACTATACCTGGCATTAATATTTCTTAAGAGAGGATCTCTTTCTTAAATTTTGCTTAGATGATACTATCACTTGTTAGTCTATCATTTCTGTAGCTTGAACATTGAACTTTTTTTGAAGCACATTCAACTGACATCAAAATCTAATAAAATTAATGCCCCAGTTCTTTGCAATTATTCCAATATACTTCCTTTCTTAAACTAAAATTATGAGCAAAGATGCCATTGCTTTTTAAGTGATTTTACATAATAAAAATATAAAGTCTAAATTAAATTGCTCTCGCTACCAGTGTGCATCCTGCCACTTCTCCTCTATGAAATTGATGTTTCATCTCCAATTGTTTAATTTCAACTGAAATTGGAAGACCAAAACCACTTAGGCTATATAATAATAAAACTACCTTATGTTGATACAGTTTTATATTTTTCAAAGCACTGATTTCTCCTTATTAAGTTTTGCCTCACAACAAATCTAGTTATTATTGTTTCCTTTTTGATATATGAGGGAAATGAGGCACTGATAAATTAAGTGATGTGTTTTTAATTACATCATTTAATTAGTGATAAAGCCAAGGCTGGAACTGAATGTTTCTGTTTCTATGTTAGAATTCTTTTCTTCTCTATTTCAAGATATTTTCATGGAAATGAGTTAGGAGTCTACCCTCACCAGCAGAGATATAAGCTCCGCAATGGAGATTTCATGGAGATTGACAGCTCTTAGGGCCTCTCAAGCTTCACATGTGATTATGGAGACTGTAATGAGACTGCAATCTAGTCTTTGGATGAATAATGAGTGGTCAGGATTATACCAATCCAACTAGGAATCAGCTGAATACAGTATCAGGTGAATAGGTCAAGACCGATACAATCTAAGAAACAACATCATGAAGTAGAGACTGATGGTCAGTCAGTCTTCATGAACAGTTTTTTCTTTTTATTTTTTTTTTGAAAGTGGACGTATTCCAAGAAGATTAGCAATCAGAGGAAAGTAGAGATGGGCTGACTATTGGCCTTTTCTGTCCTTCAGCAACTGAATGAATATTCAACAGTTATCTATCAAGTCAAAGCTATAAATTACTAGAAAATATAAGTGTGTTCAAGGTACTCAATGCCAAGGATTGGAGGAGGGGAAGAATTTTGATTAAAATTAAAATGTTAGACCAAACACTCCACCACTTGGGAGGTTGAGACAAGAAGATTGCCAGTTCAAGGGCAGCCTGGGCTATATAGCAAGACCCTATTTTGAGACCAAAAAAAAAAAAAAAAAAAGCAAAGACTTAGCATTCAGAATTTTTAAATGTTTCCTGCAACATCAAACAAGTATCTGGGTATATAGATATCAAAGAATACAGGGATCTCCAATAGTTAATATTTTGATACTGACTATGCAGTTATAAGGAGATAAGGCCTCAGCCTATGTTAGGAGACTGGGGAGATTATAACAATACAGATTCAAACAAGATGCTATGGAACAAAGTCAGAAAAATAATCCCATTTGTTATAGGTTATAAGAGCAATTTACAGTCAGATTTTGCTTTTGAAGAAGCTCAGATTTCCTATAAGATAGAAGCAATGTGGGAAAGAAGTTTACAAAGTGTCATTATTAATAAAGATAATTTGGAAGGAAAATGAAAGGGATTTGGGTGCTTTCAGATTACAAAACCAAAAAAGGTAGTTTACATTGGGAAGTTCCAATTCAGACTTGAGGAGCTAGAGTTACTTGCTATGATTTAATCCTCTAGCTTCAGTCCCTCTCTCAATAAGATTTCCCAGAGAAGAAAAATAAATTCCAGGATGACACACAGAGTAAGCCTTAGGCCATGGTTAGATTTTACCACTAATGTATACATTGTGCAAGCCAACCAGCTATTCACCTACACAATAGGTGATTCACCTGAGAATTAATCCCCCAATGTCTTAGCTCATGTTCCTCTAACATTACCATAGGATAGGTGTCTTAAACAAAACAAACTGTCTCACAGTTCTGGAAGATGGCAAGTCAAGGAACCAGTAGATGCAGATCTGCTGAGGATCTGGTTCCTGGTTTGTATATGACCATCTTCTAGCTATGTCCTCACATGTTGGAGAGCAGAGAGTAAGAAGCTCTCATGTCTCTTTTATAGGAGTACTAATCACATTCATGACTAATTATCTCCAAAGGCCCCACCTCCTAATACTATCTCACTGGGGATTAGGATTTCAACCTACAAACTTTGGGGAGATACAATAACCAGTCCCTAACACTGGTATTCTGAAGAAAACAAGAGTGATGGGTCCATATTGTTATATTTTACTTTTTGAAAGTAAAATTCAGAGTTGTTTCTGAAAGCTAGGCACATCTAAACCCCCACACATCTGTCAGTTTGCTGTACTGTGGGGGCTGGCGTGTTGCTATCAGGCTGAAAGGTATGCCACCAGTATCTCAAATACCAGCAGGGTCACCAATGGCGGACAGGTTTCAACTGAGCTTCCAGATTAAGACAGACTAGGGAATTGGACCTGGCAACCCACTCCCAAAACAACTAACCATTGGGAACTCTATGAATAGCCGAGAAACACTGTCAGATATAGTGCCAGAAAATGAAGTGCAATCAGAGTGCTCCTTGGAAGCAAGGATGGCTACACTGTGTCTTACATATTTTGAATATGTTGTCCGGAGGGACCAATCCCTGGAGAAGGACATCATGTTGGGAGAGTGGCAAGTCAACGAAAAAAAAGAAAAATCCTCCACTAGATGGATTGGCACAGTGGCTGTAACAATGGGCTTAAGCATAAATAAGGTCATGTGCCTGGCACAGAACCCGGGAGTGTTTCATTCTGCTGTACATAGGGTCACTATGAGTTGGACGTGACTCAATGGCACCTAACAACAACAAGGTATGTCTAAATACAGTATACCTGTGTGGCAAAATCTCTCTTGTCTTTTAGAAATTGAGATCTGAAAACAACACAGAAGAGAATTCTGTGTATTCTGGCTCAATAGACTTACCTATTTTCCCATCCTTTTTTCCCCTTGCTAGAGGTAGAGAAACTGAGAGAGGGGCTAACATATCAACATATAGCCCTCAAAGACAAAAGGAGCAGGGATAAGAGAAGCAAGCACAGAGACAAAAGTCGTGGCTTCAGTGTAATTGAAGACCCAGCGTGGGCTTCACATCTACTCTTCCAGGCAACTTTGTGTCCCAAGATGCTTGTAATAAACTAATAAAAATTCATATCATCCCCTCTGCAAGAACCACAGAAGAATTTTCCAGACTGCATGGCGGGCTAGGATGAGGAAGATGCTTAAGAAAGAGGTAAAATGATTTCCTGTATCCAGATACTTGCTACCTAGAATGACTGGCTGAGCACTGAGATGAATGAAAGTTGAGAACCACATATAAATCTTGTGTTTTCATTCCATTCATTCAACCTAAAGGGATAGTGTTGATAAATGATTTGTCAAGGTACCAAATATTTTCTCAGGGTAATGTAGAGTAGATAGAGAAAATGCTCTTTCCTTAGCAGCTGGTTCAAGAGCATTCCTGAAATATAGCTGTTGATCTCCATTTTATCAAATGTTTACAGGGTACCTTACAGTTTTAACAGTCTCATAAAATTATTATTTTCTGAGCTCTTCACAATAAAATGATGTGGATAAGTAAATAAGATGGTGTCATCTTTTCTATTTTATGGATGGGTACCTAGGATTCACAAAGAATAAGAAACTTGACCAAATGATTCATAACTCAAATTTTGATTCTTACCAATGAGCTTTGGGCTTTAAGGAACCAGAAAAACTCATAATTGCTAAATACTCAGTGGTTTCAATGGTATGCTGATAAATACTTAACAATTGAGGAAAAAAGGCTAGGATTTGTACTATTTTCTAGGTTCCTATGGTGTAAATACCTTTCACTAGTGGTTGATTTCAAACTATCAATGGTGATAACACTGAATGAAGAACCAGGAAAAGAGGTACATAATTGGCAAGAGCAGGTAAGACTTGGCCGCAGCACAGCAGACCCCTGGGTGTTTTACTGTGAGGAATAATAGACATTCTCAGTAACAACTAAAATTAAGAAATAAATAATAACCAGGACAACTTCTGAGGCATTTGATGAGTAATATTTTATCCTCTTTTGATTTGCTTGGACATATTCAATCATCTTAACTTCATTGATGGCAAGTTTACCTTGCTAAAGTGTGATTTTCAGAGTCTAAGACAGCAAAGGGCAGTAGTGTGTAGAGTCATTTATGATGGTATCTTTCTCCTTATGGAGGCTATATAGGGGTAGGTTTCTGCTGTTAATGGAACAGAGATAGAAACATCAAGGCTCTTCTGTGTAAGTCAGTGTGTGCCATCCGGGATAGTCATCTGGTGAAATGCAATTCATAAACAGATAACAAGAACTAAAATTCGCAGGCACTATTTTTCTTTCATAAGTGCTGGAACATAGCCATCATGACAGTTCTTTGGTAAGATCCTGCTGGAATATATATATAATGGGTCATTTTGCTAGTAGAGAGATGCTGTAAAGAAAAATCAGAAATACAATTAACTACCTTGGAAACTTCCATTGACAGATTGAGATTTAATATCTCATATTTAGAGCACACTTTGGGACAAAGGTCATCAAATATTTTTGAATTAATAATTTTTCAAATACTAGTACATATAACATTCTATTTACAATAGGATTTTAATGTGGTCAATTGATATGGTTTAAAATTTCACATGTAACTTGAAACAAATGGTTCCACCTTTCTAACATCTACCTCTTTAGATCTTTTGAGATTAACTAGTTCTTCAAACCAACAATGAAGTACACCCTCTGAATCAGGTTAAGGGCTATCTGTGCAAAGATGAGGATTTATAGAGCATTGCCCTTTAGGAGACCATTAAAGTAGCTTAAGTCTTTGGTTTTAATTACCAAAAATAGGATTATGAATTTTTTTCAAAAGTAAATTCAAATAAGCTGAGTGTGATGGCCCATGCCTATAATTTCAGCACTCAGGTAGAGCTGAGGCAGAAAGATCATGATTTTGAGTCCAGCCCAGGCTATATAGTGAGACTTTGTCTCAAAAAATAAAAACAAAAAAATAAAACAATAATCATATAAATCAAAAAGCATATTTTCTGCTTTAGGAGCAAATATCTGGTTGTGATGCACTTTTTATTGACTTTCATTCCTTCCTTGGGAGGATAATAGGACTAATTCTTACAAAATGTTTAGCACAGGTATCTGCATGCATATGTATACCCTTATTTAATACTATTATAAGTGACTACTATTTCTAATGGGCTGGGATTTAGCTCAGTTGGTAGAGTGCTGTGCTGCAGTCTCTGAGGTCCCGAGTTCAATTCCCAGCACTGCAAAAATGGGAGAAGTGCCTGGCAATCCACTCCCAAGGCAATCCCGAAACAGTCAGCCATTAAAAACCCTATGAGGGTCGCTATGAGTCAGATACCGACTTGACGGCACCTAACGACAACAACAACAACAAAACTATTTCTAATAGCATTAAGTAAAAGATACTGTCTTTTGGTGACAAGATATTGTCACCCACCAGAACTCAATCTTTCTATGGCCTGAGAGAATGTGTGGAATAAACTTCCCAATTATGCTTATAAATGAGTAAGTCCCAAGTAGTCCCTTCCCTTTCTTGTTTAGGAATGAGTTGCTACTAATGGCATTAACTCTCTAGTCTCTCTCGATGACATAGCAATCCTTTCCCTATTGTTCTTATTGCCCTGGGGACTACGCAAAGATCTCTCCTGAGGCAGATACTTCGCAAAATTATGTTTGTCCTTCTCAAGATCTGCCTCCACATCTTATGATTATTCTAGATAAATGACATGTTAGCTCTTAGTTCAAGTAGGATATTATTTTCTCTACATTTAAGTGAACAAATAAATTATCCATAGAGCTTCAGAACCTAGTATGTGTCAACAACAATCAGGAAGTTAAGTATGATGTGAAGTTTGAAAGAATTAGATGGGTATATTTGTGAAGTGAGAACAAAGTATAAAGTTCATATGGAAGAGTACATTGATATGAGATAGTCTATAATGAAGATGCCAGTACTGCCTTGGCAGAATGTTGAAGAAATGCTCTTAATGCTCAAAGATATGGGCTCATTACATAAGACCAGAGAACCTGCCAGATGACGCTGTTACCTGGAAGGTCCTGGACAGCTGATCTCCATCAATACTATAAAAAAATACACTATTGTGTATGTGCTGGCGTCACTGAAAAACTAATGGTGACAGATGTCATCTCTTGACAGGATTGACAGGAAAAGGTCAACAGTAGAGGACACAGTTATGAAACTGAGGGTCCTAGTAGTAATTGAGATGATAAGATTCTGGAATAACAGAAACCAGGTATATCACTTTACTATTAGAGGTAAATATTAGAAGTAAGTATTAGAGGTAATTACTATTAGAGGTAATTACTATACCAGATAAAGGTCATAAAGATAATCAAGGAAACTTGGCTTGCAGAGAGATGTGGTGCTGGCTAATTAATAAGGGTATTCCTTGGAGTTAGATAAATAATAAATCAATAAAGATTATTGCTTGATTTATATAATCAAAAGCAATCAAATTCTGGAAAGCAAAATGTCTGATGTCAGCCATTTGGCAATAGAAAATCATAACCTCTTACCTGGTGTATAGATATGAGCCAGTTCTCAGACTTAGGGCTCTTTGATGGAGAAGAAGGGGGCCAGGTTCCTTCAAAAAGCACCTTGCATTGACACAGAAAGTATATAAGATAAATATTTCACCAATCCTTCATTGAAACTACCTCTATCCTCTTATCATAGTCACTGTACACTGAGAAAGAGTAATACCTAGATCTTTTGAGGACTGCTGGAAAATAGGGTCTGAAATGACACTAATGTTAGGGCATCAGGGCTCCTGTTATGGCAGAAAGGTATGGAAGCTGGGTAAAAAAATGAGGCTCCCACCCTAAGTGCATCTTACAGTGGGTTGAGTGAGTCTAAGGCAATCATTTCCCTGATTATAAATGCAAAATTCAATACTCATACTGGCTATCAGAAGCTTCATATTGGTTCTATGACCTGTTAAGTAAGAGCCATGGTGGTAGGAGAGAAAAACAGGAGTCCTTGAAACCACTCCTGCAACCTGGCCAAAATCATGAGTCCAAAACAATCTATATCTCAGATAGGCAGAAATTTGTGTCATCCTTAAGTTGGTAAGATGAAAGAATGATGGACTCCATCATATTCTCATTTAACTCGCTGTTATGGCCATTACAAAAATCAGGTTGATTATAGCAAATAATATAGGACTACCATAAAATTAAACAAATGGCAGCCTTAATCTCAGCTGCTATCACATATGCATTGTTGCTACTAGAACAAATCAACACATCTGCTGTTGTGGCTGGAAAATTAACTTTTAAAAATTGATATCAGGAAAAAGGATCAAGGGCTCTTTGCATCCACCTGGGTGGAAAGCAGAGCAAATTCAGAGTCTGGCCCCAGGTTTACATTAACTCTGCTGCGCTTTATTGCAATAGAGGCTAAAGGGACACTCCATAGAACACCATGCCAATCCACTAGGGGAAGGACACTAAGCCAACCAAACTGGTAAGCCTGAAGTAGCAAATGTTCAGTTGTTGTGGTCAATTATATGAGAACTGAAATGTAGATAAACCCTAGAAAAATTCAGGAGACACCAATGACATTTTTATTGTCCAGTGTTTTGAGGCATGCCCAGACATCCTTTCAATGTAAAAGACAAAGTATTATACCATGAACCTTCTACCATAAAGAAAAAAGCATAATGCCTTAGCCCAGTTTGGATTTGGGAGATATCCTACCATTTGAGTTCACTATCTTAAATTCTTGCTCCTTGGGCGAAATAATTCAGAGATATATTCCACTCAGCCTCTCAAAGGGTCTCCACCAAGACTGAGCCCCAAGTGTCCACAATAGTAACCAACTCATTAATACTAAATCTTTAATGAGCTTTTCTCCTTACCCTTCTCTCTGCACCACTCCCTATAATGCTTCCTGAGTAACCTCGTGAATAAATTACACCCAAATCCTTGCTCAGGAATTGCTGTTGGAGGAACCTAAACCAAAATAGTACATAAAGGTAGAAACTATGAAAGTAATTATACAGTTATTGGAATAATACAGATAGGATAGCTCAATCAAGGTACTAGCACTTGTTAAAATAATTAATTGGGAGGCCAAAATGCTGAAGCATCTTCAGAATTCTAGGGTCTTATGTAAGCAAATTGAAGCCTAACTTATTGCAAATGGTCTTAACCAATCAGAAAATGCCCTTTAACCTGTAGTTATGGTACACTAGTAAGCTTTACCAGTCAGAAACCAACATCTCATCTCTAACAAAGGCCAGTATTCAATCAAATATTTTCTTTGCCTTATGTCCTCATTGACTTTTTAAAAGTCTTTCTTTCTTGCCTTTTTGATAGGGAGCTGAGCTGCTTGCACTCTGGAGATGCCCAATTCATGATTTGCTATTTTGCTTAAATAAATTCTTAAAAATTTTAATAGGCCAATATTTGTCTTTTAACACACTAGAGGTAATTAATTGGACCTAGTCAAGAGTGGCTGAGTTTTGGATGTATTTTGAAGTTAGATGTGTGATGAAAGAAAGGATGATTCCAGAGCATCAGTAAAAATTTTGCCTGCATTAATTACAATGATCAAATTTCTTCCAAGTGAGATGGAAAAGATTTCAGGAAAAGCAGATTTTTCTAGGGGAAGATATGAAGTTCTTTCTATTTCAGTCAGCTTGAGATACCTGGTAAATATTCAAAAGAAACTTCCAAGGAGGCATTGGATACATGAATCTAGAGTTCAGGAGAAAGGTCCATATGTTGTTGTTGTTAGGTGCCATCGAGTCAGTATCTGACTCATAGCGACCCTCATAGGGTTTTCAATGGCTGTTTTGGGATTGCCTTGGGAGTGGATTGCCAGGTCCTTCTCCCATTTTTGCAGTGCTGGGAATTGAACTCGGGACCTCAGAGACTACAGCACAGCGCTCTACCAACTGAGCTAAATCCCAGCCTATCTCAAATGCCCCTGATAAGTCAGGTTAAATAAGAACTGACCACTCATGAATGGATTCATTAGTTACAACATCAGCTCAAGCCTGATAAGTTTTGTTGTCCAAGGATGTGAGGCATCCACTTCCTGAACCCACTGAGGTTCAGTGAATATCTGAGTACTTGAAGGACTGAATATAATACAGCCTTCTCAAAGAGATGAGGAAGGTATGCATCAACAGAAAGTAGGACTCTTACAATGAACTCTGAATACTTTGCAATTTTGCCTAAGGGTAGTTATGTCATTGGCAATAAACATTGGGAATTATATGAATGGCAAATGAACAAATTCCCCTTGGTGTCCTGGGAAGGAAAACACAATAACACTAGACTCTTCTGGTAGTGAAGCCAGATTAATTTACTGAATGCTTTTGTGATGGATTTTGCTGTAAAATAAATTGGATAGTAGATTCTATTGAATAACAGTACCTAAAATTTCCAATTGCAAACTGTTTTGGCTCATTACAATCAATGGGAGGCCCTTAGTGCTCTGGAAAAGATGGCTGGATTCAGGATGATACTGCCACCGGACAATAATGCTGGAATTATTCTGGCAGGCAGCACTAATTGTTCAATGAGAACCCAAGAGGGATAATGCAAAAAAAAAAAAAAAAAAGTGAATACATAACAAGCAATTGACTCCCAAAGAATCGAGCGCAAAATAAGTCCATATAATCATTTCATCCATTCCCTGTCTGGTAAAAGTTGTGCTCGGTCTAGTTTTGAATTTGATACAAATAATAGCTTTTTCCTCTCTCTCCTATCATAGTATTTGATTTGGATCTAGGAATTGTCTTTAGCTTACTCCATCAGTGCTCAATGTCATCTTCTCTCCTGATGGAAAATGTTGTCTACTTAGTGTTGGGATGTCTTCATCCTCCATCTTTTTTTTAAAAAATGTCACATTGAGGATAAAAATACCATCTATTTATAGGGTTGTTGTGAAGATCACATGACCTAATCTAGCTAAATCACTTATAACTTTACTTGGAAAAGAGCTTGTGCTAGAGGTCTGTGTTGTTGTTGTTGTTAGGTGCCGTCGAGTCGGTATCCAACTCATAGCGACCCTCATAGGGTTTTCAATGGCTGACTATTTCGGGATCGCCTTGGGAGTGGATTGCCAGGTCCTTCTCCCATTTTTGCGGTGCTGGGAATTGAACTCGGGACCTCAGAGACTGCAGCGCAGCGCTCTACCCACTGAGCCAAATCCCAGCCCAGCGCTCTACCCACTGAGCCAAATCCCAGCCCAGAGGTCTGTAGGGAAGAAAAGATTACTTTTCCTTACCCATTGTTAGGTTCATGGCTGAAACTTCTATAACAAACAAACAAACAAACAAACAAACAAACAAACAAAAAAAGATTACCAAGAGAAAAACATACAAATTTATTTAAAATAAGTTTTACACATATCTAGTATATCCCTAAAAATGTGTAGTTTTTATTTAATTTCTTTAAATAAAATTGTATGGTTTTCTCAAAAAAAAAAAAAAATAAGTTTATGTAACATAGGAAATTTCATAAGGAAAAAAACCCTAAAGAAACAGGTAAATGTGTATTTTTATGTAAGACAGTACACAGCTGTGGGTAAATATAATTGAATGTCAAAAGAATATGTTGTTAGTTACCATCAAGTCAGATTCAACTAATAGCGACCCCGTGTACAGCAGAATGAAACACTCCTTGATTCTGTGCCAGGCACACAATCTTATCTATGTTCAATCCCATTGCTGCAATCCCCACTGTGTCAATCCATCTAGTGAAAGGTTATCCTTTTTTACATCGACCTGCCACTCTCCCAAACTTGATGTCCTTCTCCAGGGATTGGTCCCTCCTGACTACATGTCCAAAATATGTAAGAAGCAGTCTAGCTATCCTTGCTTCCAAGGAGCACTCTGGTTGCACTTTTTCTAGGACAGATCTGTTGGATCTTTTGGCAGTCCATAGTATATTCAGTAATCATCTCTAGCACCATAATTCAAAAGCATCATTTCTTCTCCTGTCTCCCTGTTCAATGTCCAGCTTTCACAACCATATGATATGACTGAAAATACCATAGCATGAATCAGGCGCACCTTCGTCTTTAGTGTGACATCTTTACTTTTCAATACTTTAAAGAGGTCTTTTGCCACAGCTTTTCCCAAAACAATGCTTCTTTTGATTTCTTGACTGCTGCTTCCATGGGTGTTGATTGTAGAACCAAGTAAAGCAAAATCATGGATAACATTAATCTTTCTCTATTTATTGTGAAGTTGTATACTGATCCAGTTGCAAGGATTTCTGTTTTGTTGATGTTTGGTTACAATTCATACTGAAGGCTGTGTTCTTTGGTCTTCATCAGTAAATGTTTCAAACCCTCTTCGCTTTCAGCAAGCAGAGTTGTGTCATCTTCATAACACAGGTTGTTAATGGGTCTTCCTTCAATCCTGATGCTGTGCTCTTCTTCATAAAGTCCACCTTCTCAGATTATTTGCTCAGCATAGAAATTGAAGAGGTATGGTGAAAGTATATAGCCCTGATGCATAACTTTCTCAACTTTAAACCAGGCAGTGTTTCCTTGTTCTTTTCAAATAACTGCCTCCTGCTTCATGTACAGATTCCTCCCGAGTACAATTAGGTGTTCTGGTATTCCTTTTCTACAAAGTGTTATCCATAATTTGTTCCACACATTCAAATGCCTTTGCATATTCAATGAAACATAGACATCTTTCTGATATTCTCTGCTTTTGGCTAATATCCATCTGACATGATGTCCCTAATTCCCTGCTCTCTTATGAATCCAGCTTGATTTTCTGGCAGTTCTCTGTCTATGTGCTGCTGCAATCACTTTTGAAAGATCTTTAGTAAAGTTTTAGTTGGGTATGATATTAATGATATTATCTGATAGTTTCCACATTCACTTGGATCCCCTTTTTTGGGAATAGGCACAAATATGCATCTCTTCTAGTCAGTTAGGCAGGTAGCTGTTTTCCAACTCTATTGGCATGAACATGTTAGCACCTCCAGTACTGCATCTGTTTGTTGAAACACCTCTATTGATATTCCATCAATTCCTAGAGCCTTGTGCTTCACCAATTCCTTCAAGGCAGCTTCCACTTTGTCCTTCAATATCATTCATTGTTGCCTCATTATATGCACCCTTTTAAATTGATTGGTGATCCACCAATTCTTTTTTGTATAATGACTCTGTGTATTCCTTCCATCTTCTTTTGATGTTTCATGCACCATTTAATATTTTCCCTGTAGAATCTTTCACTATTGTCCCTTAAGGCTTGCATTTTTTCTTCAATTCCTTAAGTTTGAGAAACACAGAGCATGTTCTTCCCTTTTGGTTTCCTGTCTCCAGCTCTTTGCACATGTCATAATATTTGATTTTGTCTTCTTAAGCTGCCTTTTGAAATCTTCTGTTTAGTTTCTTAACGTCATCATATCTTACTTTTACTTTAGCTGCTTGATGTTCAAGGGCAAGTTTCACAGTCTCTTTTGATGTGTAATTTGATATTTTCTTTTTTTTTCTTCTCTTTTTAATAACCTTTTTCTTTCTTCATGAATGGTATTTTTGATGTCATGCCACAACTTGTCTGGTCTTTTGTCATTTGTGTCTAATACATGAAAACTATTCTTGAGGTGATCCCTGAACACAGGTGGGATATACTCCAGGTCATATCTTGGTTCTCATACACTTGTTCTAATTTTCTTCAACTTGAGTTTGAACTTACATGTGAGAAGTTGTTGGTTTAACCCACAATCACCACCTGGTCTTTTTCTAACATTTAATTTGGATTATTAAATTAATTAGTATTTATTTAATATGGAACTTTTCCATCATTTCTTTCCACAAATGTATTCAAATTGATTCCTGTATGTTCCATCTGGTGAAGTTCATCTGTATAGTTGTTGTTTATGTTGGTGAAAAATGTATTTGCTATGAAAAGGTCACTGGTCTGACAAAATTCTATCGTGCAATCTCGAGCATCATTTCTGTCACCAAGACCATATTTTCCAACTACTCAGCCTTCTTCTTTGTTTCTAACTTTTGCATTCTAGTCACCAGTAATTATCAGTATGCCCTGATTACGTATTTGACTTATTTCAGATTGCAGGAGCTGACAGAAATCTTCCCTATCTTCATTTGTGGCCTTAGTGGTGTGTACATAAATTTGAATAATAGTCATAATAAATGGCCTTCGTTGTAGGCATATAGATACTATTTTATACTGACAGCATTGTACTTTAGGACAGATTTTGAGATGTGTTTTTGATGATGAATACAACCCCATTTCTCTTTAGTTTGTCATTCCCAGCATAGTAGACCATAATGATATCTGATTCAAAATGGCCCAGGCCATTTTAGTTCACTGAGGTCTAAAATGTCAATGTTTATATGTTCCATTTCCCTTTTGATGATTTCTAATATTTCTAGATTCATACCATGTACATTCTATATTCCAATTATTAATGGATGCTTACAGTTGTTCCTCCTCATTTTGAGCCATGGCACATCAGCAAGTGGATGTCCTTGGGACTTTTTGCCATTTCCATCATTAAGATAGACTCTACTTGAAGAGGCAACTCTTCCCCAGTGTTCTTTTGAGTGCCTTACAACCTTGGGGCTCATTTTCTAGCACTATATCTGACAGTGTTTCTCTGCTATTCATAGGATTTTCAATGGCTAATTGTTCAGGAGTGGGTTGCATGTCCTTCTCTCTAGTCTTTCTTAGTATGGAGCATAGTAGCATAGTATGGAAGCTTAGCTGAAACCTGTCCACCATGGGTGACCCTTCTGGTATCTGTAATACTAGTAGCATAGTTTTCAGCATCACAGCAAGACACAAACCCCCACGTTACAGCAAACAGACATGTAGGGTCTTTCATTTTTAGTGGAAAATGAAACCAGATTCCACAGTAAAGTTTTTATTTTCCTTCCTGTGTCCCCTTAATTTTTCTGTCTTTTTATCCTGCTTCATTCTGTCTTTGTATGTTCTACCTTTACATTCTAGGTCTCTGTAACTTCTGCCCTTGAAATTTATTAAATACAGAACTTATCAAATCATTATGAGAGTGAATATTTCTAATTCTAAATGTATGAATGTGCAGAAAATGATTGTCCTGAAACCTTCAGAAACTTCATAAATTCTGGAAACAGGAGTAAGTGTGAGCTAGCCACATTCTTAAAGTTCTGGATGACACCTGATAGTTTTAAAATCTCAGAGTCTAAGCTGAGCAACTGATATCCCCTGAGTGTTTACAGCAATGGCACACTTTTAAGGAAACCAAAACATATATCCCCCTGCCAGCTCCACACCCTATCTTTCTCAGAGTAGTTGTGTATTGACTTTGGACCACACAGATCACAGCTTATTATCCAAGCCTGAATTTTCTTTGGAAGGGTCTTTGCTGGAGAAAGAAACCAGTATATGTCACCTCTCCCCATTTTTTCTTTTACATAGAAATTATTTTGAGCTAAAGACAATGAAAAAAACAGTCAATTCAGAAAAGGTTCTCTCTACCCCTACCTTAGCTAGATGCAATTCTAGACTCTCACCAGCCTAGAGATTGCACCAGAGGAATTTCAGCAAATAAAACTTATTTCATTCATTTCCTGCTGTACATTTATCTTCCCACAATTTGCCACCTGTGGACTCATAAAACCACCTCCCTTTGCCCTGTTATTTCTGTAAATGGGTTGTTCTTTGTTGAAGGTGTTCTATAAACTAGAGTTCTAAGGCATAGGCTTAAGTTACTCCTCAAGGTTTCTCCTGTGAGATGTATGTTGCATGTGTTATTAACTGCTTATTTTTCTTTTCTAAATATTTTTTGTTAAAGAATGTCAAAACACAAAATTACAACTAGTGGTGGCATTAGGTGCTGTCAAATCAGGTCCAACTCATAGCGACCCTATATACAACAGAACAAAATACTCCCCAACACTGTGCCATATCTGGCACTATGTCCATACTTCTCTATTATTCATAAGGTTTTTTATGATGCTTTTCAGGCTGCTGGGTATTTCTCCCAAGCTTACAGCACCTAATTATTCCAGAGGGTCTCTCATCCAAGTACTAACCAGGCCCTTCTCTACCTGGCTTCAGTTTAACTTAAAGATCCTATGTGGTTTTATTTGTGATTTCAGAATTAGGCAACTCGTCATTCCACAAACTAGGATAAGTGTTCCAAAGGGCTGTGTAGAGTAGGTCAGTTTTATAGCCAGAAAAAGGCTGAAGAAGGGCAGAAATGAAGAACAAAACTTAGATCAGTCACTTAAAAATGATTTTCCTTTTAAGTTAAGAGCATATATAGAACAATAGAAAATAATGTATTGATTAATATTAGGTTACTTCAGGTTACTTTTTTTTGGTAAGGATTAATGCAGAGAGAAGTTTATTAACATGCTGACTAAAACTGGTATGCTTGGGAAATTTTTCTATTATTTCTTGATTTCTCAGAAAAATAACAACTTGATTATAGTTTGGTAATGTGCAACTTTAGTTTTAGTCTAATTTGTAAAGGTTTATAAGTGCAGGAGCTTAATCCAAAACAATGGCCTCTGGTAATTTTTATTTAACTAAAATTTAAGGTGAAAATCTAAGATAACTCGAGGTAAACTTTTGCGTCCTCTGCACTGCTAACACATTTGTGCACTAAGATCCTTATAGAGGCTGGGAACTTTGCTAATTGTGTCTAACCTTTCTTCCTGGAGCTTCTAACACCTCCCTGGATGTTGCCAGGAGGTGGAATGCAGGTCTGCTATTTCTAGAGTCCCTAATCTCCAATCCTTTCTGGTCTAGGAGACTTTTTCAATTTCTGTCATATCCAGCTCCTAATTGGGGAGTCCAGAGTCCATCCCCTTTCTTGGTCTGTCTTCTAGTATACAACAACAGCAACAAAATTTTTACTCCACATGACAAACTTTAGGTTTGTCTGAAGCCTAGCTAAAACAGAGAGGAAAGAGAGAAAGAGAGAGAGAGAGAGAGAGGGAGGGAAATAGCTCTTCTGTTTTGGATCCATCTATAGCTGTGCAAATAAAGTATAAATTAACATCTCAGTTGATTATTCTGGCACATAATAATGAAATGAGCCATATTATCTTTTGCCTCTGATCCTCACATGTGCCACTTCTTCTACCATGAATGTATACTTTCCCTTCCTCCTTAGCTAGCTAACTCCTACTCAGTCTTCACTTAGTGTAAACATCATTAACAAACTATGGCTTGATTCATTATTTCAAAAAATCAACACAAATTAGAAATTTCAAGAACATTAATATACTTCCTCATACATGATGTTCACTGACTTCCCTTTGACCTGTGAATAAGATGAACCTATTTTCTCAAGGGCTCTCATTTCCTTCCAGCAATTGCCTCCTGTAAAGGGCATTGACTGTTCAGGGGCTGTGGGTTTAGAACACTCACCCAAAGTCTTCCCCCAGGAAAGAGTCTCTAATTTCTCATTTGCATCTTAGTGAAAATGTAAATTGATGTGTTAAGCCTCCCAGAGCATTTGAAGGCTATTGGAATGAGAGACTTTGTTCTCAAATAAAGTGGTGTTAAACTGCAGGGAGAAGGATTTTACTTATTTCTGCTTTGTACTAAATGACTTTGATCCTGCTCTAACTTCTCTCTATCAGTAAAATAATGCTGAATGTATTCTGACTTTCCCAAGGGTTATTTTGAAAACCAAATGAGATAATATATTTGAAAGGGTCCATAAGTATAAAGTATTACACAAATGCTAGTGCTATTATTAGTAACTTTTATGAATTTAACATTCATTGGCATTCAAGGCAAATCTGAAGATCTCTTATTCATAACTCCCAGATCTCTCAGACAAAGTTACTTTATTCTGTTCTGCATTCAGTAGAAGTTGTAATTCCATGTAGATTTAGGGACAGGTTCAGGCAAGTTTCATAGTGCAAGAAATCATTTTTCTTTAACAATAAAAAATACATGTGTCTTGTAATGATTTTATTTTTTTTTTGTAATCTTTTTGAATTTTCTTTTTTGTCTCAGTGGGAACCTTCCGAGTCTTCCTTACTTTTGCACCAGAGAGCATTTTATTTTCCTATATGACTTGAAAACAATTTTTGTCAAATATAAGGACAGAATTTTGATATTTATTAAAATAAGTCATTTCTTCATTTTCAATAAAAATTGATTAGCCTCTCTAGAGAAAAAGATTTTATGTACTATTTCTTATAGTTAAATTACATAGATCTCTAGAGTCTTATCTTTAAAAAAATACATTTTTCTGCCATATCAGATATGTGCAGTTCAAACATTAGCATGCATTTCATATTCTCTGCATATCACTCAGGCACTATATTTTTCCTTTGATCAAATATTATGAATTTGCATGATTAAAAATAATCATCCAACCCATGTTGAAAGTTCATTTAAAGGTTTCCAAGCAGTTTAAATTTTCCTATTAGTGGTTCTTTTGAATCTGTTTCACATTGAAGCCAGAAAATATTTTTTTAAATAGGCAACAAATTATGCTAGGGAAAAAAAATATCTGTTAACTTATTGTCTGTCTTTCTTTCTTTCTTTCTTTATTTCTTTATTTATTTCTTTCTATGCTGGAGATCAAACCCAGGTCCTCAAGGATACTAAGCAAGTGGCCTACCACTGACTTACATTTCCAGCCCTTATTTTCTATTAAATGATATATGCTTTTGTTGTTGTTGTTAGATATAACTGAGTAGCAACCCTATGTACAATAGAAACATGCCCTGACACTACTATGCACATGATCTGTTTTATATTTAAGCTCTTGTTGTAGCCATTGTGTCAATCCATCTAGTTGAGAGTCTTCCTTTTTTGTGTTGACCTGTCTCTGGTAAGAGTATATCTGCTTATGTGGCTAGGTCATAGGGGAAACCCTCTGGACCAAAATAAAATGAGCCATTGAATTTTTTCCACAATGATGCACTTAAGCAAAATCAGTCAGTCCTCAAACTCAACCAACCTACCTCATGGGACCAGTACTCCATAGCTCTGAGTGTCAGAAAACAAGTGTAGGTCATGAGTCAGCATATTTAGATAACAAGACTGTTAAGCATTATTTTTATTCATTTACTTTTTCATTCAAGAAATAGTTTTGACCATCTATGTACCAGGTGTTGAGCTGGAGTTTAGCTCAGTTGGTAGAATGCTGCTCTGCACTCTCTGAGGACCCAGGTTTGGTCCCTAGCACCACAAAAACTGAAGAAAGACATAGCAATCAACTCCCAAATCATTGCCAAAAGAATCAGCCATTGAAAACCCAATGAGGGTCACCATGACTCAGACCTGACTCAAGGGCACCTAATAATAATAACAACAACAACAACATGTACCAGGCACTCATTTTTGGGTGAATAAGTGCCTGAGCTAGGCATTCAGGTAAATAAGATACAGGAGCCCCTTCCTTCATAGACATTAATAATTGAAGAGGAAGATGATAAACAAATACGTAAGTCAAGGCAATCAAGAAGCAGGATAATGTGATAGACACAATAGGACAGGAAGGGAGAACAACTAATTTAGATTAGATGGCCAGGAAGTGCCTCTGAGTACATGAAATTTGTTTAGAGATCTGAACAATAAGTTGGAACTGGCCCAAAAAAGAACAAAGGGAAGAATGTTGCTGGCCCAGGGAGCTGATACAAAGAGGCCCTAAAAGAGGAGCTGACTTGGTTTCCTTCGTATTTCTGCAAGAAGCCACAGTAGAAGCAATTTAGTGAGCAGAGGGGAGAGTGGTAAACGTGAGACTAGAGGCAGAAGATGGGCTGCATTACCAAGCTTGTGAAAACCAAATAAAGGCTTTGAGTTTTATTTCATATAAGAGAACCAGACATAAGAAGGTTTGAAACAATGGAGTTAAAGGCCCTGGCTGCTCTTTAGAGAATGAATTACAAAATTGCAAGAGTAGAAATTGGGAAACTAAAGGTTAAGTTAATGGAATGGTCTAAGATAGGAGATGGAGTTAGCCTAGACCACAGTAAAAGTGAGGGACATGGAGAAAAGTTACTGGATTTCTGAAAATTTGAAGATAAAGCCAACAGTTGTCAAAATGTTAGAGTAGATGGTGAGGAGCAAGTGAGAGAGAATCTAGATACCACTTAAATTTTTCAACTGTGGCACTGCAGTGATGGGGTGCCATTTACAGAGGTAAGAAGGCTAAGGATTGTGGTGGCTAGATGTCATCAAGTCAAGTCCAACTCAGTGACAATGGAACAAAGCACTCCCAGTTTCTGTGCTAGGCACACAATATTTTTTATGTTTAAGCCCATTGTTGCAGTCACTGCGTCAATCCCTCTAGTTGAGAGTCTTCCTTTCTGTTATTGACCTAACACTCCCCCAAACATGATGTTCTTCTCCAGGGATTGGACCCTCCTGACTACATGTCCAAAATATGTAAGATGCAGTCTAGCCATCCTTGCTTCCAAGGAGCACTCTGGTTACATCTCCTCTAGGACAAATCTGTTGGTTCTTTTGGCAGTCCATGGTATATTCAATATTGGTCTCCAGCACCATAATTCAAAAGCATCAATTCTTCTCCTGTCTCCCTTATTCAATGTCCGGCTTTCACAACTGTATGACACAACTGAAAATACAATAGCATGAGTCAGGCCCACCTTTGTCTTCAATGTGACATCTTTACTTTTCAACACTTTAAAGAGGTCTTTTGCAAGAGTTTTCCCAATGCAATGTATCTTTTGATTTCTTGACTGTTGCTTCCATGGGTGTTGATTGTAGAATCAAGTAAAATAAAATCTTGGACAACCTCAACCTTCTTTCCATTTATCATGAAGTTGCTTACTGACCCAATTGTAGGGATTTTTGTTTTCTTGATGTTGAGGTATAATCCATATTGAAGGCTGTGTTATTTGATCTTCATCAGTAAATATTTCAAATCCTCTTCTCTTTCAGCAAGTAGAGTTGTATCATTTCCATAATACAGGCTGTTGGTGAGTCTTCCTCCACTCATGATGCCCCATTCATCTTCATAAGGTCCAGTTTTCACATTATTTTCTCAGCATAGAGATTGCAGAGGTATGATGAAAGGATACAGCCCTCACACAACTTTCTTGATACTAAATCAGACAGTGTTTCCTTATTCTGTTCCAGTGACTGCCTCCTGGTCCTTGTACAGATTCCTCATGAGTACAGTTAAGTCCTCTGGTATTCCCATTCTTCATAATATTATCTATAATTTGTTATGATCCACACAGTCAAGTATCTTTGCATAGTCAATAAAACACAGATAGACATTTTTCTGGTATTCTCTGCTTTGGGCTAATATCCTTCTAACATCAGCAATGATGTCTCTGGTTCCATGCTTTCTTCTGAATCTGGCTTGATTGTCTCTATATTGCTGCAGTTGCTTTTGAATCATCTTTACCAAATTTTGCTTGCTTATGATATTAATGATAGCATTCAGTAATTTCCACATTTGGTTGGATCCCCTTTCTTGGGAATAGATGTAAATATGGATCTCTTCCAGTCAGTTGGCCAGGTAGCTGTTTTCCAAATCCCTTGGCAAAAACAAGTGAGTACCTCCAGTATTGCATCTATTTGTTGAAACATCTCTATGGGTGTTTCAATAATTCCTGGAGAGTTGTGTCTCACCAATTTCTTCAAAGCAGCTTCCACTTTGTCCTTCAGTACTATTGGTTCCTGATCATATGCAACATTTTGAAATGGTTGGTCATCCACCAATTCTTTTTGGTATAATGACTCTGTTTTCCTTCCATCTTCTTTTGATGTTTTCTGCATCATTTAATATTTTCCCTGTAGAATCTTTTACTATAGCTAGTCAAGGCATGAATTTTTCTTCAATTCCTTAAGCTTAAGAAAAACAGAGCATTTTCTTCCCTTTTGGTTTTCTATCTCCAGCTCTTTGCACATGGCATTATAATCTTGGATTCTGCCTTCTCAAGCTGCCCTTTGAAATCTTCTGTTTAGTTCCTTAACTTCATCATGTCTTTCTTTCACTTTAGTTTCTTGATGATCACAGGCAATTTCTTTTTCCATTTCAGTTTAACTTGCATATGAACATTCAGTACCTGGTCTGGTTCTGACATTTGATACTGGGTTGTCTATCATCTCTTTCCACAAATGTAGTCAATTTGGTTCCTTTATTTTCCATTTGGTGAATTCCATGTATATAGTTGCCATTTATGTTGGTGAAAAAATGTCTTTGTAATGAAAGGTCAGAGTTTATATACCAGGCAGGAGAAAGTAACACCAGAATAATATAGCTATCAGATTGGACAATAAAATATATCAACCACTGTTTCTGAACTGCAATTAAACGGGTAAGAAATGTAGATCTTCCAAAGTTATCTTTCTTATGTATAGAAGACTAATAAACAGGCATATGTAATTTAATGGGCTATATCTTGGGAAGCTCAGTGAATATATTTATATGGAAAAGCACAATGGACTCAGCACTTATAGAATATTACAAGACATTGATACATTTAATTTCATAACATAACTTTGGAAATATTTTGCTAGAAGTATGTGTGTGTGTATATATATATACATACATATATACATATATGTATATATATATATGTGTGTATGTATGTATATGTGTGTATGTATGTGTGTATGTACGTATGTATATGTGTATATATATATATATATATTCAGTGAGTTTCTTTTCAATTCTCTTGTCTTGCAAATGAGAAAACAGGTCCAAAGAGGCTAAGCAACTGATTTTTTTAACCTATAAGATGGTTAATGGTATTTCTGAAACCAGGAAACAGTTGTTTCACATCTACATTTCTTGCTTGTTTAATGAGCTTTCTGATGAGATAATGCACTTACCCTGAGCCAGGCCCACAGGGAGGACTCAGTGAGTAGAAGCTCCCTTCCTGCTGTGAGCCACCTTCTGCTTCCTGTGGCTACATACTGGGTACACAGCAAAGACACCATGGAAAACAAGATATGAGTACATTTCGGTGCAGGCTGGCCAAGCCTCCCCAGCATGTGTGGCTGTTCTGGTGACTGGTATGCACAGGGCTACCCAAGCGTCAACAAGTAAGTATGGGGGAGCTGGTTGAATTGGGACATTTCAGGGTTTTGCTGTTGATATGGACATCACTCTAACATTGTTCATCTCCCCAGAGCCCTGCCTTCCTGCACACAATCTCTCTCCATGGTACTGACCTGGGAGCAGAGGCAATGCACACAAGGCGACTGTTTCTGGGGCTCCCCATGCAGCCTCCACCTTTCTGGAGGTAGCACCACAGCTACACTGCCTGGTCCTGATTCTGGGCCTCAATTTCCTTATTTATCAATGCTTCCCTCTCTTGTGGGAGTATGGTGAGAACTCAAGACAGTGTTCTCTGAAGAATCTGGCTAGGCAAAGTTTCTGGGGGACTCTGAATGGTTAGGCCTTTCACAACCAGCTGCAGGGCAGTGGCATGGGCTTCCTGCCCTGACCCCACCAGCTCCTACATAGTCAATGGCTTTAGATATTTGGCTCTCAGAAATACAGCCATTTCTCCCCTTCCTAAATATCCCAAAGCTTCTTCCCACTATTTCTAAGGGAGGCACTCACTACACTAGAAGCAAGTGTCCGGTGGGCTGGCTGACCTCACTCTGCTTGCTTCGCTGTGGCCTCTGCTTGACCTGGGGGAGGATGGCTCATCCCAGGGCAGCATCTGAATTTGCCTGTGGATGGCTTGTGCTGTCCTCCTGCAAAGGAAAGAGGGGAGCTTGTCAAAAAGTTAGGTTGGCCTCATAGAGCTTAAGGAAACTTGCCTCCCACATAAAGCTAGGGGAAATGATCTGAAAAGTATCATAAAGCAATGATCAGTGTGTGAGGAGATAGGTATGTTTAACTTAATTTAGCCTGCAGCCAAAGCCCTGTGGCGTCCGATCCCATCAGATCTCGGAAGCTAAGCAGGGTCTGGTCTGGTTAGTACTTGGATGGGAGACCACCTGGGAAACACCAGAAGCTGTAGACTTGGGAGAAAGACCTGGCAACCCCCTCCCAATCAATCCACCATTGAAAACCCTGTGAATAGCAGAGTAGCAATGACAATAGTGTTTTCCCTGTTGTACATAGGGTCGCGATGAGTCGGATACCGCCTCGACGGCACCTAACAACAACAACCACCTAATTTAAACATTACCCAAGATATATGTGTGCCAAAACATCATGTTACCCAATTAATATGTACAATGTTTGTTTTTATGAATGTTGAAAATAGATTTATTTGAAAAAGGAAAAAAGCTGAAAAAATACTTTGCATATAGTATATGTTCAAGAAATATTTGCTGAATGAATGAAAATATGTACAAAATATAAAATGAGTATGTATTTCATGAAAAAGGCAACTAAGTATCATTAACTGTAGATGTGTCTATTCTAACTTGATTGTTAGGTAAATGGTAGCTAAAAACAAACACAAACTCATAACAGCACAGGCATATAGTTTAAGAACCATTGGGACAGAAGAATTCATTCTGAATTGGATTAAAAC
The DNA here is from genome assembly GCA_007922755.1 of Pedetes capensis. Lineage (NCBI taxonomy): Eukaryota > Metazoa > Chordata > Mammalia > Rodentia > Pedetidae > Pedetes > Pedetes capensis. The sequence goes on from VMDO01002235.1 coordinate 151,690, forward strand.
CTAGATCCAGGTACCAGTTCCATACAAATTGTTTAATTTGTGACTCTCAAACACAAATGTCTATAGTAGGTAGGTAGGAAATTGGTGAACAAAGGAATTGGAATGACAGGTTGAATATCCCTTACCAGAATGGCTTGAGACCATAAAAATGTTCAATTATGAAATTTTTTTTACAGATTTTGTAGTATTTGCAAACATATAATTAGATGTCTTAGAGATGGGACCCAGTCTAAACATGAAATTCATTTGTTTTATATACACCTTATATATCTACCCTGAAAGTAATTTTATACGTTTTAGTAAGCTGCATTTGACTGTAAATTATCATATGAGATCAGATGTGGATTTCCTGCTTGTGATGTTATATTAGTACTCAAAAAGTTTAGGATTTTGGAGCATTTTTGGATTTTCAGTTTAGGGGTGCTCAACCTGTATTGGGAGCCATGAACATGGAATAAACTAGAGGCCATTTGCTTGATCCCGAAAGGCAGATATTTATCAACACTACTAGTTATTGCCATGCTGAAGTGAGAGTCCCATATTGCCAGATCTTTCTATTTTTCATGATTTTTAAACATTATTACTCCAGTTTTTAGAAAACATTTTGGATTAGTATCCAAATACTAATCCAAATACAAATATCAGCTATCCGTATCTGTCTCTTAGACTCTTAAATTTGATCTAGAACTTAATATTTCTGGGCCTTAGATGATATAAACACATGACATTCATAGGTAAAGTAAAAATCATTTATCAGTGGTTTGTAATATTTTAGGTCACAAGCTCCTGCAAGAATCTGATGGTATTACAGACACTTTCCTTAAGAAAAATCTCCAGAAAGATGACACTTGGGATTAAAATTTTTAAATGTTCATGGATCTCTTGAAAGTTGTTAATAAACTACTAAGATTTACATGGACCTAGATTAAGAATCCCTGGTTTAAACAAATACAAAAACCAAAATAATATAATGATGTCTATTTGTAACTTAATTGCCAGGAAGCTCAGACCTAGTTTGTGGCTCAAATTAATAATTGTATAAAATCTTTAAATTTCTACTGTTTAGATTTTTCCCCTTGGTCTTGACTTTCTAAAATTCCTTTTTTTCCTTCTTTTCTATGAAATTATAGACTAAGTCTATATTATAGTTTTGTATTTTATCACCTGCCTTTTTTGCAGTCCATCTGAAATTCCTTAAGCAAAAAATAAATAAATAAATAAATAAATAAATAAGCAATGATACTAAGTTGCAATACAAATAATCCACATAATTTTGCACTAATTAAAATAAGAGTAGCTAGTTACTAGACAGTTTGTCTTTAGTGGCCTCACACCTCCCTTCTCCTTCATTGTCTCTGTATGGGTATTCCTCTCTCCCTCTCGATTATCCCCATAATACTTTGGTGGCTGAGAGTTATCCATGGCTGTCCCTTACCCAACTCTGTTGTCCTATGGCAGTGATCTTCATCTTGAACCTGCTTTGGCCTGACTCCCTTAGACGTGTGCTGATGTCTTTCTCTTTCAGAATAACTTAAACACTTGCTGGCCATCTGTCTCATTTTGACTACCACATTCCACTTTATAATGTTGTTTCACAACATGATTGTGCCATAGCCCTACATGAAGTTTAGTGGCTTGTCTTTCTTTTATAAGCTTCACAGCACTTAGCAAAGGGATGAGGATGAATAATGGCTTGGTAGACACAGATTAAGTTTGATTGAACTGCTTCTGAGTCAAAGCTTCCTATTTTCCATTTTTCCAAATAGGGCAAATTGCTCAACAAAAATGTCAGTTTTAAAATAAGCTTTCACCTAGTTATGAAAGCTGGATCCATGAGGGAACCTGAGGATTTGAGCAGATGAAGGATATTTCTTTCTGGAAGCTGTAAGAATTCATGCTGTAATGGATTTGACTGGATTCTAGGGATGATGAAGTGAACACAGATTATTAGGAGCAGAGGATTAACTATAAAATATGTTATTTGCCGTAGCTGGAAGCTTATGGTTTCTGATAATTTATCAATCCACTTTACATTTTTATTAAACCTGTGTTATTGGAGTAGAAGTTAGTAGACTTTAGAAGTAGACTGTTATTTGTTGCAAAACATAGCCTTAAAGTAAATGCTAATATGGCTTCTAAAGGTTAATGTTGCCAGTGTCAGAGTTTTCTAGGCAGCAGTTTAAACGGCTTGACATTTGCTGAGTAGCCCCGGAGAAAATGCCTCTTATTAAAAGTGTACTTCCTCCGAGAAAGAAGCACTTCCAGGAGCTCAACTCATTTCAACAAACATTGAGTGCTAGTGTATACAAAAACACATACTAGTATGGGTGGGAGGAGAAGAGCCCCCATCTCTAAGACATTAGAGACAGATTAGATTTTAGAAAATAAACACTTTCCTTTGCCCCTCTCCCCACTTGTTTGTGGGGAAACAGCACAGCAAGGAAAGGCAATATGAGAAGGTGAAGGAAGAGAAGAGATTATGCACATTAGAGGATGTTGGGAGCCCAGAAGGGCATCTTGGAGGAAGTTACAATGTACCTGCATTTTCAGAGGTGAGTTAGATTTATGATGTTTATTTCTTTTTTTCCTTTTTCTTTTCTTTTGTGGTACTAGGGACCAAACCCAGGACCTTTCTTTACCATAAAGCTATACCCCCAGCTCCTGGTGCTTATATTTCTGATATCAATATTATCTATGAATAAATCTGTTGTTTCTTGTTTCTTAAATCTGTATTATTGTGTTAACTATTATCTAATAACTAATATCTCAAATGCAACTTTAAGTATTTACACTACTAGAGTTCTAAGCCAGTTCTTAACTCACACAATTGAACTGTTCTGAATTTATCAAATTATGTCCCAAAGCAAAAGCATATGGGGAATAGCTTTAACAATGAGGTGTACCTGTGTATGGGCACTATGAGATTTCTCAGGCTTCAAGAGACATATTCTATTATTAGAAGTTTATTGGGGATGATCCAGTTAAGATAGCAGATTGAAAGTAGCCATGCATTGACCAGAGAAGGAAAAAGAATTAGGATCCAGTGGTAAAGGTCTCTATTCATCACAAAGAAATACTAGAGAGCAGTTTTAAAAAGTGAAAATGGACTGTGCTATGACACCAGATTAAAGGCAGAAAATTTAACTACTGAGAAGTGGAACCAGCAGGTGCCATTTCAGAGGCACCTAACCCAGACAGACAACAGCGATTGTGGGACAAACCTCTGTCCTCTGGGAAGATTGGCACATGGATCCTGACATGCATGAAATAAAAATTCCTCTATAAAGGATATGAGGAGCTAATTTGCAGACCAGATTGTTACAGCTGAGATGGTCAGCAGCTCCCATATAAGAGCTCTCAGTAAGTGGTAGTGCATGGAACAAGACTGGAGGCACAATGGAGCCTGCCCCAGCAGGAAAATACAGGCACCCATGGAGGTAATTGGGAGTCCTCTGAAAAGCAGAGCAGACCAGCAAAAATCTGAGGCTGACCTCTAAACAAGAGCTGCAGACATACTCAGCCAAAGCCTATGGCATGGGAGAGCAGCCACACTAAGTAAGCAAACTTAGTGAGACAAAGGGAAGCCAGCTTCTCCCCACTCCTTCCTCCCCAACAGCCCAGGGAAATTAAAGAGTCATAGACATAAAATAGGGGGGACATTGTCCATTTAAGTAAACAAACCCTGAGCCTAGCCAAAGGCTATCCTGAGAAGAAGGTGGAGACTGCATGTGCTGCAGCACTGAGAATCTCCCTGAGGCAATAGAGAGGGTTCCTGATTGGGAGTATTGCTCATTTAATTAAACAACATCTGAGGTAAGTTTCTGATGGCCCTGAGAAACTGGAGTCTACTGAGCTTATCCCAACAACTTGGAACCCCCAGGAGGCTTGTCTTCTGCTAGGTCACTGTGCAGTGAGTCTGGAAGGAGCCTGGGGAACTGTCCATGCCTGTGCTGGGTAGTGAAACCCAAACACTCATAGTGAGGGCTGCAGACAACAAAAGCATAGCTATTTCGGTTGTAATTACCCCAGTGAGCACTAGGTACAAGCTTAGGAAGCATGCAATGCCAGAGAGAGTGGCCACTGAGGGTGCTGCCCATGGTGTCCTGGGGGTTTCCTCATAGTTCATGGGTTAAAGGGGCCAGAACTTGAGTACCTCATAGGTGGACAGAGGGCTTTGGAGGGAAAATGCCCTCCTTAAAAACTGAGCTGCAGTGGAGGAGGGAAACAAGGGCTAGGACAGCTCTTTGGCAACATCCAGAGAGAAGGCAGGAGTCACAAGGAACTGAGTGACTGCTACCTAGTCTAAATTAATCAGTATACAAGTTGAGCTGTTGTCAGACTAACCTTTCTTTTTTCTTTTTTTTTTTTTTCATTTATTTTAAATTATTTCTATTTATTTTTTCTCCTCCCCTTTGTATGTCTGTAGGTCCCTGATTGTTGATCTCGGGGACTGTTATGGCTATGGTGAATTGGTTATTCCCTTTGGTCTCTTTTCTTCATGCCACTTTCTCTCTCCCTCTACTTCCAAAGACTTCAAACTTTTCTCCACCACCCTTATGAAACATAAATTTTAACCATTAGACTGTTTAGTTTATCCTAGTCAATATCTCCCAAATTTATTCGTCAAATAGGACACTTCACACCCTTGCATTTGTTAGAACTCCCGGAAAGTTCTCATAACCATATGTATATATGTATATGTACATGTATATATATATATATGTATATATGTACATGTACATATATATGTATATATGTATATGTACATCTATATTACTTATAAATAATAGATATCTCCTTAAAGAATACCAGGCCTCAAGTAAGATTAATCAAAATTATAAATGCAAGAGTGGACAGAGCTATTACTCTCACAGCAGAAAGCTTTCTACTCTTCGAGTTAAACTGGAGTCCAACATCCCCCCAAAAAGAATTATAGCAAAGAATCTCAGGCATGTAGGGCAGCAATATCCACACCAAGCAATGGGAAATGGTCAACCTAAAACCACATGAAACATGAAAAACCAGGTTGAAGAGGATACCTCAAAGGACCAAAATCCTTCAATAGTCAATTTTAAAGTAACCCAAATTTTAGATATACCAGAAAAAGAATTTAGAAGCCTACTTATAAGTATGTTGAAAGACCTCAAAGACAACACAACCAAAGTGATGAGAACAATTGCAACACTGGACAAAAAAGTATCTAACTTAGAAGAAAAATTTAGCAAAGAAATTGAGATTCTGAAGAAGAATCAAACAAAAATGCAGAATTACAAAACATAGTTAACCAACTTAAAATATTAGTAGAATCTTCAATTTCATTATCCAGATTGGATGAAGTTGAAAAAAGGATTTCTGATACTGGAGAAAAAGTTGAAGATCTATTCAGATGCCAATAAAGATGATGCATTATGATCAATACTTTCAAGAGATATTTGATCAAATAAAGAGACACAAACTATGATTACAGGGGATTCAAAAGAAGCTGAAATTGATATTGTTGTTGTTTTTAGGTGCCGTTGAGTCATATCTGACTCATAGTGACCCTTATAGGGTTTTCAATGGCTAATTGTTTTGGGATTGTCTTGGGAGTGGATCGCCACATCCTTCTCTCATAAAATTAACATTAGGGCCATAAGAAATTTTTTCAATGAAATAATAGCTGAAAACTTCCCAAACCTAGGGGAAGAAATATATATCCAAACCACAGAAGCATCCAGAATGCCAATGATAATATAAACCAGGGTTGCGTATGATTTTGTTACACATTAATTAAAATTCCTACTTTTTCTTTTCTTCTTTAGTTCATCCTGTTCTACCAAATATGTAATGTGATGAATGTGTAAGCAAAATTGACTTTATAGTTGCATAATGGATATAGCAAATGCTTTATTACTCTGCACCCCACTAACATTTATTTAAAATAAAACAAAACAAAAAGAAGTTTGTTGGGTGCTATAATTTGAATCTTTTTTTAACCTAGTAACACAAATTTTATTGGCCATGATTCATGTTGAGTCTCCATCCCAGCATGAAATATGACATAGAAGCCAATATATTTAAGCTAGAACTGTGCTAAAAAAGAGAAAAAGAAAAAAGGGTAGATTTTTTAAAAGTTACCTAAATTACCAGCATTGATATAGGGTAGATTTTAGAGATGTCCTACATTAGTAATTGCTATTTTTTGTCCCAAAAAAGTATCAGTACCCTGAGTTTTATCAGAACTTTCTTTCTGAAATAATTTATGGAACATAAAAGCACACATAAGGATAAATGGAAAGAGTGCTACAAAATGTCCAGAAGAGCAACTGACTGACTAGATAAAGTCACAAAAAATATGTATAAAGAGACATATTTAAGTAAAATAAGTTAAAGGTTAAAACCCCACACTTTCAAGTTTTCTTAGACTCTTATTTTGGAAGATGGCATGCATTTGATACATTTTCTAATTATTATTTGGTTAAAAGAAACGGAAATGTTCCTTAATAAGAAATTGTTGTTTTAAAAAATCATGCTGACCCAAGGCAGTATTTTGAATACAGAAGAAATTATTTGCTGAATTAGTATTCCAAATCCTTATCAGTAGTTTATGTCATAAAATTGTTAAGACATTTTATTTACTAACTTGACTGTCAAAATTGTATAAAAAAATGAAAAAATAAAAATAAAAACTTATTTCACTAGCTTCTGCAGATACCAAAATTTTGGTACACAAATGAAGTTATTTTCTTTTTTAGGACATAAAATAATGTCAATTCAGTAATCCAAAAGTACCCCAAAAACATTATTCTAATATTATCTACTTTTATTTTTTAAATTTCCTTGCTTCCTAAACATTATTTGTATTTTTAAGTCAATTAGCTTCATAGTACCCTTAAGATATAATGGATTTATACTTAGCCTGATAACACATTTCAAAAAGTTGCACTTGTTGGAGAAAACAGTACTAATTATGCTAAAACAAGGCTTATACTATAGATAAAATTACTCCAAATCAGAAAGTGATTGGTTTCTATCATCCTAGGATATGTGATATATAATTTAGAATAAAATCAAAACAGATTAACTAGATGGAATTAAACTTTCCTGAATCATATTAATTATATCCCGTTGTCAACCTGAAGAAAGAAGTATTTCTGGTAAATTCAGGATTTATTAAGAATATCATAGCCCAGGAATTTTTTTTTACCATAGACCTTAATTTTTTTATTTTTTTGATACAAAAATCAATATCATTTAAAACTACACATTTGAAATATATGGCTACTCAACCCTTCAGTGCTGATCCTAGAATATAATTTCTAATGGATCTTTGACTAGTGGCACAAGACAACATTCAGCCACTGATAGAGTAGTTTTGTGTGTCACATTTTTAGCTTTCAAGACACAAGTTGTGAAGTCTAGCAAGGGTGAGTCCACTGCCTGGCATTATCAGAATTTGTTGTGTTTTCAGTGCTAATGTGTGGCATGTTGTCTGGAAGGTTGTGTGCATGCTTAACAAACAAATCCTTCAGTATATTTACTTACTTTGTCATCAATTTAATTTTTGCTTCCATTCTTTCTTCTGAGCTGATTCACTCTTTTGCAGTGTATCTTGTGCTTTCTGTTTGCTTTTCAATTGGACTTTTTCTCTTAACTATATTGTTTCTTTCTCTACAATGACAATAACATCACTAGTTCCAATGATGGGTGAACTCTTTTTGCTTTAGTTACTTGGAGGCACAGCTTTACCTCCTTCCTCAGGGCCAACAGGCACCAACTGAGGAAACTGCAGTAAGCCATTGGTACGTCCTGAGTATGAACAGCACTTATTCTGTTCACTTCTGGAGTACTGTTTGGATGTGATTTCTTGCTCATTTGGGCACTCTACCTTGCCAGTGCAGTACAGGTAAAAATGACAACAAAGTGACCAAAGGTTTTCAGGCCAAACTGCCCAAAAAGCTTCATATATACCTGCATCTCCAGCCCACCTGCCCCAGGTGACCTCTACTCTCAGTGGCCACATACTACTTAGCCCAACCTGGTTCAGGCCCCCCCACACACTTACTTCCCTTCATAGTCTGGTAGTGCTGCCATTACCATACCTAGTAGGTATAGTTTGGATCTTGAATGTCCCCCAAAGGATCATGTCTTAAAGGCTTTGAGACAAATCGGGGACCTACCTCTCCTTGGGACACTGGACCAGTACTTAAACACTGTTAAGCATTGCTAAATACTATAAAGTACTGTTAGGTGCTATTATATTGTTAGTTCTGCTCTGAGCTTCTGTTAAGTCTTTACTGAAAATACCCTTTTAATGCTGCGAATGATTAAAACTGTCAAGGGTAGGCATTTGATAGGCCCTACCCTTATACCTGGGCTGGGATTTAGCTCAGTGGGTAGAGCACTGCGCTGCAGTCTCTGAGGCCCTGAGTTCAATTCCCAGTACCTCAAAAATGGGAGAAGGGCCTGGCAATCCACTCCCAAGGCAATCCTGAAGCACCCAGCCATTGAAAACCCTATGAGGGTCACTATGAGTCGGATACTGACCCCACGGCACCTAACAACAACAACAACCCTTATACCTGGCAGCCTTGAGCAGGAAAATGTCAGCCAACTGTCTGCTTTACTGGCAACTAGCTGGGCTGACTTCATGGCAGCCTGGATGTTTTGTACACTTTATAATCACTCTGAAGACACTCCAGTAGCTGCAAATAACCACTATAACCACTACTAAAGATGTGACGCAGTCATCACCACTCTGCACAGCCTGCACTCACCTTGAAAAGTAGCACTTTTAGCAAAGTAAGCCTCTGTGAACTCTAGATGACCCTGAAGACATTTCACTTAGGACAGAGAAGGAGAACTTCTTTTGGTCCAGCAGAAGGCCTGTGATTGGTTCAAAAACAATCTTCTATTTGTGTGAACTTTTGTGCCATGATTGGAGCAAATACACTTGCCACACTCCCTTCTAGCTATATAAGAAGGCTGTTAAGCACACTTTTCAAGTCAACTGGAAGACACACTCCTGTATTAGTTAGCACCTGGTCTTACAACATTGGGCCCACTGAAAAGCTTCTTCGGAATGATCTTTTCTTTGGCTTGAGTTGGAAACATGAAGAGGAAACAGCAGAGCAGCATCCATGAAAATGGCAGTGGCAGCCATAGCAGGAACAGCAACAATGGCAGCAGCAATAGCAGCAAGAGGCTACCTGAAGACTTCCAGAGAATGACTGGGGCAGAGATGGCCAGGAGCAGAGGCTGTGAAAAAAGACAAAGAATGGTGTAAATATAGAGAAGTTTATAAAGAGCTAAGATGAAGGCCTGTGTTCCCTGGTCACTGGAGGTATTCTATGGAGCTGTTGAGCCCTAAGAGCCAAGAAGCCCAACACCCAAGGCTCAAGGGCTGTAACACTAGGGCTGAGATTCCTGATATCCAAGGCTTGGGAGTGATGACACTTGCTGGCATGATTTTTTCTGCTAAGAAGAGCTGAGAATTATAGTAGCTTCTAGTGGCTTGGCCACTGGCAAGTAAAATCCAGAGCAATAAGCCTCCAGCCTAAGCACTTAGTTCTATAAATCTCTGGCTTCTAGAACCTGTAGTCATAAACCTCTAATTCTCAGGACCTGGAGCTATAAGCTTCTCAGTGTGGCAACTCAGCCCATAAACCTTTGGCATTCAAGATTCAAATCTGCCAACTCTGGAAGAGCTCCTCCTTGTGTACTTGCTATTTCTAAGTGGAGCAAAAGGCCCTCAATCAGCTGATTGGTACCAGCTTGGTCACCACAGTATGGTTCTATTAGGAAGTGTTGGAACCTTTAAGAGATAGAGCCTAGTGGAGGAAGTTAGGTCATTGGGGGCGTGCCCTCAAAGGGATATCGAGACTCTGGCTCTTTCCTGTTTCTCTCTCTGCTTTCCAGCTGCCTTGAGGTAAATAGGCTTCCTCTGTTACACACTACTGCCAAGATGTACTGTGCCACCACAGATCCACAGCAACAGAGCCAATTCACCAGGCACTGAAATCTCTGAAACTGTGATCCAAAATTAATCTTTCCTCCTTTTAAGTTGATTGTCTCAGGTATTTTGTCACCATGACAGAACTCTGAGTAACACACTGAGGGGGAAAAGGACATGGGAAAATATAGAGGAACACAGTCATCTTCTAGCTAGCCTCAAAAAGATTTTGAATGTTACTCAATCTAGTAGGTTTAAAAGAGATTTGTAAAGAAAGCCAGGTGTGGTGGCTCATGCCTGTAATCCTAGTGACTTGGGAGACTGAGGCAGGAGGATTGTAAATTCAAGGGCAGAGGAAGCCTGTGTAACTTAGAAAGACCCTGAATTCAAAAAATAAATAAATAAATAAAAAGGGAGTGAGGGTGCCTCCCAGTGGTAGAGCACTTGCAAAGTATGCATAAGGGCCTTGTTCAACCTCCAAGTACTGCAGGGGGTGGGGAAAGATTTGAAATGAAAAAAATAATAACCTTAAGATATCAATGTTAACTTAAACTAGGTAAAGATAAGACTAAACCTACTTAGACTGGTATCTCTTATAAACTGAAAGTAAGTGCATAAATAAATAAGATAAATAAATTTTCAAAATAGATATAAAGTATAAAATGAATAGAATTTAAATTAAAAACAATATATGTGCCACTAGTTTGTTAAAACTAATAGATTTGAAAACTGTAGACTCAGTCAGATTTTACATTTATGTACACATTTTTTAACCTCCATAAAATAATACAGAAAATGTCATTTCATAATAAGATTAGTCATTTCAAGAATTGCTTGATAGTTGAAGAAAATCATGCCTCATATGTAACTAAAATTATTCTAGGAAATATTCTTAACTGTTAATTTGGTAAGTCTATATTAAGTAGATACATAAACCTAGTTCTTGGAAAAGAAAGCAAAAATCCCATCAGGTGTATCTCCTACACTATTCACTACATGCAGGAAGTTTATATACACCTTACATCTCTGTTAGTCTCCTATGGCTGGTGCACCATTTGTCACAAACACAGTAATGTAAAACAATACATACTTACTCTTTTCAGTTTGCGGGGATCATTAGTCCAAAATCAGTTTCCTTGGGCTGAAACTAAGGTGTTGGCAGGTCCACATTCTTTTGTAAGGCTATAGGGAAGAATCTATTTCCTCAGTTTTTCCTGCTTCTAGAGCTGCATTTCTTGATTTCTTGACTCCAAGGCCCCTTCCCACATCTTCAAAGCTGGTGCTGTAGCATCTTCAAATCTCACTCTGCTTCATCACACTTCTCTTTCATCTCTGCAAATACCATAAATCTCCCTCTGCCTCCCTGGACACTTGTGCTTGTGGTTAGGGCCCACTCCAAGTAATCCAGATACTCTCTTCATCCCAAGCTTTTAATTTAATCACACTTTCAAAAGTCTTTTACTATGTAAAATGACACTCACATATTCCAGAGGTCAGGATTTGACTATCTTTGGGGCCCACAATCTCACTGTAACACAACTGTCATACTGATGGCTTCAGCGAAGGATTTTTGAGTCTATCACATTATATGATCACTCGATATTTTCAACACTTTCCTCACATTCCGTTACTGAGAAACTGGTATTGACTTTAGTTTGCTTTAACTCAGTACATAAAATGTAAATATAACACAGCATGAAATTGCATGGTTGTACTCAACCATAAGGTGGCCCACCCAGTGATCCATAACATGCTCATCTCAGTTGATTTTTCAGACTATCACACTATTAGCAGTCACCCAGGCCTGGCCTAGCAAGTTATGGAATAAGCATCAAGTGTAGTTATACATAAAAGATTTCCTACAGAAGTGCCTGTCAGAAGGCTGTAGGCATGATAGGCAGTTTCTCAGAAGTATGCAGTCTAATTGCAAGTCTAATTGCATAATTTCTTCACCTAAAGGAGAATGGATTCCACGATTCTGAGTCTATGATAGAGGACATGCAAAGAATCTGCAAGGGGATGAGGAGATGCAATAGAAACTTAAATACAAAAGCTCTGTGATTTTATAGTGAGTGGGAACCCCCTTAAAACCTCAGTACCCATATGCACCATCAGGATTCAATCCACTATCATTTGATGATTATCATGTATATTATCATCAATTTCAAAGCTTTGGAGAGGGAGTAAAATAACAGATAATGTTTGCAGTTTTTTATAGGGATTGTTTGGAGGGAAGACATTGTAGTTACCATAGTGTAGCATTTTTATTATTTTTTCATGCATGACTCATGATAATACCTAATTTTTAAAACTCCTCTGGGAAATTTTAAGTCAATTGGTAATTTTTAGACACTGTTAAGTTTCTAGGAGCATACTAAACTTT